>JARPMJ010005041.1:0-67619 GCA_033366665.1 Phoxinus dragarum
CTTCGTAAACAAAACATGAACATCTGCCAACTAAGTGCTGATGAATTAAAGTAAAACACTGCCAAGACAACAGCACTGTAATAAGTGTTGGAGATTACAAACTACAAAAAGTCTGAACATTTTACTTCCTTTGGCTGAGAGTCATAGCTAAAGGACATTGTTTCACAAATGAAGGTCATAATTCAAAACCTGCAGCCAAGAAGAAGAAAAAACCCCACAGGTTTATTTGGAAGGCCGGATGACACTCGTTAAATTACAGTCTATAAACTTTAGCTGGAGACTGCGATGCTGACGCCCGTTTCCTGATGAAGTTGTGACCTTGATAATATGGTTTGTAACCCTTCCTCCCTCTCGGTTCCCTCTCTGAACATGCATTGGCTGGAGATTCGCCGATGAAAGGCTCTCTTCTCCACTGCCCCTCTGAAAATATAAGCTGTTGACCTCAGGCCTCCAGAGTTAAAGCTAAATCACGTGTGTCCACTGGATGAACCACTCCTGGCAGCTTAAACTGCACCTGACCTCCTTCTGCAGCCAGCATGATCTTCAGACCTTCAGTTTTAATGCCCTGCCACTGGCTAGGAAAAAGATTGGAAGGTTAGGGCCAATTATAAACGAGACTAAGATGATTTTATTCAATGACAGAGGTGACAACAGCATCATACTGCATCTGCAAGTGAAATGGACCCAACAGCTATCAAGCTGATATTCTCTTTTAAATGCTTCAAAATGGAAGTATTTTTTATACTGTGATTCATCTGGGCACATCAATTTTTCTTTTTTTTTTAATGAATGTTCCCTTATAATCTTTAATCTAAATATCTTTCCCTCTTGCGGTGACATCTCTTCTCTGATGAAGTATTTACTGGCGTGAGGGGCGGGGCAACCTGTCACTCACATGACATCACAGCAATAGCAAACCACAACCATCCAATGGAATTCAAGTCTCACCATTCGCCTTGTTTGAGAAGCCGTTAAGCTCAATAAGGAAGAAAAGATTAAATTACAACTTCCGTTTCAAGCCGATTTTAGTTGAGTGAAGGCGTCTCCTGGTTCTACTATAGTGCTTTTAAGTAAAGCCTCAAAATACTGAATCTAACTGCACCCCAAAAGAAAACCCAAGGCAAACCAAATCATGAAGCAAAATGGAGGTTCACATGTTCTATGAGAATAGGGAAATCCACACCACAACTTTAACGATAAAGATGGTAGGAATGTAATCGTTTGAATTACTTTTTAAAGCGATTTTCTTACCAGCTGATGAATGATAAAAACACTGATAGCCATTCAGAATCCATTCGGCTTTAATGGATGTGAGCATTTAAAGCGACAGACGACAAAACTGCAGCATGTGCCTATAGTTAACAATGTTCTCGAGCGTTGGTGTGGACGCCAGTATAGTTATCGTTATATCGTTCTTGGTGTGAATAGGCCTTAAACCATACAGGTTTGGAATGACATGAGGATGAGTGAATGAACAAATTTTCATTTTTTTGCGTGAACTCTCCCTTTAGTGGTTCAGCATGTGAAGCAGAGCAGATGAAGTGGGCTGAAGTGAGCATGTTAAAGAGCACAGTCATGCCCACAAACACATTGAGAGCATTTCTATGAACAGGAAACTCTGATCCCTCAGCCCGCCAGACAGTCTGGCTCTGAAGAAGATTCATTACTTAATACGCACTTACTGTGCAAAAGAGGCAAACACAGCCAAAAGCAACAGAACGAGAAACAACCAGAATAAGAGCGAAGAAAAAGCTGAAAGCAGGGGTTTCTGGATGTGCCCTCTCTCTCTCAAAGAATTGCTAAGTCTTTTCTGTTTAATTGTGTGCATTTTGCTCCTCCTGGCCAAAGGGCAAGCACTCCTCCAGAGTATTAAAGGCAGGAGAAATGGAGAGCCACTGTCTTCCGTGGCAGGGTGAGACTCGAACAGTGATTTCCTTTTAAACCGCAATCAAACTGGGAAAAGCTGCCCAAAAAAACAGGATAAGTGCATTGTGACCTCTCTAACTCCTCAGCTCTTCATTCTGGGCTCTGACGGAGTAAAGCACTTGTTCTTTATTCATTCCGTTCATTTATCAGTGTCTTTAATGATGAATGCTGTGCGATAAGGAACCCTGTGAATGAGTTCCAACTGTCACAGTCTTGTGTCTCAATCACTTCACCTTGACAGTGACGATTCTCGCTCTGACAGAGAAATGGCTTCATTGACTACATTCAGAGTGAATATCTTTGCTTTAGACAATCATTGCAGAAACACAAGTTAGTCCCAGACTTTTACAACATGCCCAATGGACAATTGCACAACAAAGTGGCAAGAGGTTTCTGAAACATCTAAAACTAATTGGCTGGCTGATCTGCTTTCAAGGACTCAACATCAGAGCTCTAATATTCAAATATGTGGCTTACAAGCTTATTATATATTCCCCCAAAAAATCAAAAGACAAATACAACCTTTTTTATAGAGAAAATCAAGTCTATTAAGATGTTTGTTTTGCACTGTAACATTATTTTTATGACAATTAAGCACTGTTCTCCGAAATCTCATTAGTTTTATGTTTCCCCCTCATTATTCTTACTGATGATCTCATTAGATTCTTATTAATGTAATATAATTTATTTTACCGGATTATAGTAACAAATTACAGTAATAAATGTATAGTATGTGAATCAGAATGCATTCAACACAGTACAACACACATTACCATTACAATAATACATATTTACTACACACCACACACACACACACACACACACACACACACACACACACACACACACACACACACACACACACACACACACACACACACACACACACACACACACACACACACACACACTTATCATGAGTATAGTGTCACAAAAAAAGGTGTTTAGCTTAATGCTTAGAAGCTTATAGCTTTTAAATGTATAAGCAGCCAGTTTTCTCAACCCTGCAACCCAGTCACCTGTGTGTGTGTGTGTGTGTGTGTGTGTGTGTGTGTGTGTGTGTGTGTGTGTGTGTGTACTGTACTCACTTGAGTGTTTCAGCCAGGTAGAAGCTCTGCTGCACGTCATCATGGTTAGGAGTGCTGGCGTAGACGTCTCTTACTCCGCTGTAACCCCCTTCCAACCTGCAGTACTTCTCCAGAGCCTGAGATACAGAGATATAAACGCACCTGTCAGTATCAATGTAATTCCTAGCAACTGCATGCACCTTTGATTTTCAGAGACAGTACACCGATGCAAAGGTGTTTACTGGCTCCATTCAAAAGACCCCACTCCAAAGTCTATATGACAGGGCTAGGCAATTCTGGCCACTTTACTGCAGAGTTTAGCTCCGACCCTGATCAAACTCACCTGCCTGTAGACCCCCGCTTTATAATATTCTGGTCTCTAGATATATTGGGGGCTGCTCCTTCAGTGTAAGTCAATGGGAGATTCAGCCTGTTCTATTGACAGTCAGGCATAAACAGTAGGTCCAATCACTCAGAAAAGTAATAGTGTAGCATAGTTTACCTCAAGGAGCCTCATGATTTACAACAGAAAAAGTGTGTGGGACAATTTATGTGCCAAAGTTTTAATACTCACAATTTAGGTGTTTGTTTGAATACAAAGTTTTAAAAGAAATTACTTTTATTCAGCGTAGATGCATTCAATTGATCAAATGTGACAGTAAAGACTTTTATATTGTAACTATTCTATTTCAAATAAACGCCATTCGTTTGAACTTTCTATTTATCAAAGAATCCAGATTTTTTTATCAATGTTTTGATAAAATAAATATCGACCCCAAACTTCTGAACGGTAGTGTGTGTGTGTAGTCCTGGTAAACCCTACGTTATGGGGACAATGTCCCTATGAAGGGAAACGGCTAATAAATCATAATAAGTGTTTTTTGTGATGGGTAGGTTTATGGTTAGGGGATAGAATATACAGTTTGTACAGTATAAAAATCATCATGTCTATGGGAAGTCACGTGCATGTGCATAAAGCGCATGCATGCGTTTAGTGATATTTTAAACCGTTTTTTTTTTTTTTTTTTTTTAATTTGGAACATATGTGAATACAGTTTAAAACCATTGAAATATATATTTTAAAATCAATAAACAAAGTTAAATAGAACAAATATATTTGATTTGTTTAAAATGATCCACTTTTCATGCTAAAAAAACCTCATAACAGTTTATCAAACAGTAATGGGATGTGTCTCTGTAATGGGAAAGCAAATTGTGCCCTATTTGTGAAAAGTGCCATAATAACAATCAAATTATTGGCGTTGTGGCGTTGTAAAGATTGTGTACTGTAAAAGAACGTTTTAAGATAATGAAGATTTTACAAAGCAGTTTTTGAAGGAAAGAATGAATCAAGCCTTTCATTCCATAAGAGTTGAGCCAGCACATTTTTACTGAGAGGGGAATAGATGGCAGAGGGAGCGCGAGGGAGGAAGAGATGTGATGTATCGCCTAAAGGGACAGACAAATCACAATGGCAATCTGAAGTCATTATGATACAATTACAAGGCTGTGAGATCCTGGCGGTCTCCATTGTCTCTAATCCTGCTATGCTGAAGTGCAGGGAGCGTCTGAGGGCAGGGATAAAGCCTCGCTGTGACTCACAGTCTGGCCTACATCCCAGTTTAAACCAGTCAAGTACTGGTGACATTACATAACAAGTGATGTGTCAAATCCACATGACAGAGTTCTCACCTGTACCGCCTCCCAGCCCCACTGTCTGTACTTGGGGTCGTGGGTGAACCTCCACATGTACATGTACGTTTCGATGACCTCGGGCCGCAGATGAAGTACTTCTCATTTTGCCGTGTGGCGATGGCCTCCACGCCGCCGTCGAAACGGAACGCCTCGGGACCCAGCTTCATACCTGAAACATGCATGCCGACAAATTCATCGCTTAAACGTCCATGTAGACAAGGGATTATGGGATTACATTGTTCCTGAGATGAAGAGAAACACTATCAGGATGTGGATTAGGGGCTGTGGCATAATCTGGACCTTCGTTAATCTGCGTCAGATAAAAAATACCTACGCATTATGAACACGTCGGTGATGACTATGACTGTGTATGTGTTTAACGAGTGCCAGAGGGATTTGAGTGTGTGTGTGTGTTCAGGGTTAACTCACTGGCACTGAGCAGAGTCAGCAAAAGAAAATACTTGACTAGTAAAGTAACAAATCTCTTGCTACTGCACAGATGTGGAAAAATACATCACAATCATAATGAATGTTAGACAAACCTATGCATAAACGTATAATTTAAATATTTACTTGAATACATTGTTTTGTTTTCATGTCACAATTTTCCACAAGAACTCATCACCGTAGTTATAAATAAGTATATCAATCAATAATTCTTGATTTACTGAGTACTTTCGATATACTGTTATACAATCAAATAAAAATAATAATAAAAGTAAATAATAAAGATAATATAACAAAATAAACACTTTACTACAACAATAATTTATTCACAATACAATAATTATTAATTATTTTAAAAATTAATTGCAATAATTTTTTGCAATCATAATTGGTAGGAAAGAAAATAAAAATGGTAGAAAATAAGCTTAATTTTCTTTACACAAAACATTATTTCTTATTTCAGGGTGTCTGAACTTGCACTGCACTTGCACTATTCTAACTATAACTAGAAAATGTCTGTATAATCAAGCATCTCTTGTTGTTTTTGTTGCCGGAAATGTTTAATATTTGTTGTTTCAGCAAGTTCTGCAGTTCTGTCACTCACTTGTTCGGGTGTAAGATTCGTGACACGTGCGGGCGATCTCAGCCGCGAGCTCCATCTGGTGACCCGTCTTATCATCAGGGGCTCCGTCTGCTCCTAAAGCAATCATACCACCGGCGAAGCAGGTCAGGTGACCCATCTTATGCTCCAGGAGTCCCGCCTTTCCATTCTGCGATATACGTCAACCCTCCGCTTGACTTCCGGATCAAATTCTTTTCAATCGCCTGCAAATGAAAAGTAGAGGTCACTTCAAGTTGTTTTCAATGCCAATTTCTTCACTCTGTGGTCATTTATACTGTGTGGGTTAAAATGAACTTTGTCCTCTTTTGTATTAAGCAAACAAAACAAATGCAAACAAGGACATTCAAGGCTTCGGTGTGATTTCTCTCAAAAGCGTCCTAAGAACAGTTCAAGGCCCAGAGTAAGGAAGATCATAGCAGAAAACAGGGTCACAGCTGTGTGCCAGCGATGTGTATTTACAGAAACATCACACACATGGGAAATGAGATTCTTATTCGTCTGGAAAAGGGCTCCGGTGCATTTGAATGGAAAACTGGAGACTTCATCACCATGGTACCAAAGGCACGCAAGGAAATAAGTAAAGCATCTGACTCGCTCTTTTTCTTACATCACACCCTTTGTAATCTTATTTCATCATAAATATGGCATCAGTGTTGTGGAGAAACTAAAAGTAGTAACAGTACTAGCTTACTTTTTTTTTTTTAGTATGTTGAATAATTTATTGTAGCTGTTCATGTAATTCTAATTGAATTAAAAAGTAAGATGAGTAATTAATCAAACATTTTTTCTATAGCATGAGAATGCTGGATTCAAGTGTTCGATTTTGGATCTTGCATCACCCTAAATGATATATACTGTGATTATGAATGGCGGTTTATTATCCTGTGTATTACTGCTGTGCTAATTAAATTCATAGATGGACATTAAATATTCATTAAATAAATCAAATAAAAAAATAAATAATGATAAAAATATTGATTTGAGTTCAAATAATTTGATTATCCAAAAGAAAAAGAGTGCGGATTAATACATGAAACCGCAGGAGACCACAGTAACTACTCTCCTGCCACAGCACATGGAGAAATAAATCATTCTGTACTGTGAGATGTGCTTGTCAAACCTAAACCATAAAAACTGTAATAATATTTATAAAATGCATCTTCTTTCACATGACATTGAGGATTGGTAGACAGGGGTCCAGCACTTTTCAGAATCATCGTAACTTTAAAAATGTAGAAAAAAATGTGTATGAAATCAGTTGCCTGAATGCCACAAGTGAGCAGAATCAAGTTTCCCCCAAATTCAACTGAAAATGCAACTTTTAATGACTTTCTGCAGTCTCAAAATTATTCGACCCCTAATGACAAGCATCTTTAGTACTTAGTAGAACACTATTTTGCTGTTATGACCTGCTGCAAAACGAGATGTATAACCAGACACTAGATTCTGGCAGCGTTTCTGAGGAATCTTAGTCCATTCCTCATGAGCAATGGCCTCCAGTTCAGTAATATTCTTGGGTTTGCGTGCTGCAAACCGCCTCCTTCAAATCTCACCAGAGATTTTCTATGGGGTTCAAGTCAGGTGACTTTGATGGCCACTGTAGAATCTCCCAGGACTTCTTCCACAACCAAGCCTTGGTGGAATTTGAAGTATGCTTAGAATCATTGTCCTGTTGGAAGGTCCAATGATGCCCAAACTTCAGCTTTCCTGATACTTCAATCAATCCATCTTGCCTTCCACACGCAGCAGGTTTCCAGTGCCAGAATATGCAAAGCAGCCCAAGAGCATCACCGAGGCAACACCATGCTGAACTGTTGGCAGAGTGTTCTTTTCAGCATATGCTTCATTCTGCTTCCTCCAGGCATGCTGCTGATCCATAGGGCAGAAAAGTTTCAGTTTTGTTTCATCACTACTCTTTTGGGTGAGTAGTGGTGCACATCTTGGAGTTCTGGCATGGAAACCGCATGCGTTTAGTACATGCCTTACTGTGCAAGCTGAAAGCTCAATGCCTGTTGCCACCAAGTCTTGCTGCAGGTCTTTTTAGCAGTCACTCGAGGGTTTTTCTAAACCTGCCTTTTCAGAAATCTGGCTGCAGCCATTGATAGCTTCCTTTTTCTGCCTCGTCCAGGTAGTGTAACCACAGTTCCTTTAACTTTGAAATTACGAACTATACTTCCAACGGTGTCTCTAGGAATATTTAGCGCATTCGCTATCTTTTTGAAATCCTGTTTCTTGTTTGTGAAGGGTGACTTCCTTCGCTCAACTTTTTGAACCATTCTTTTGAGCCCTATTTCTAACATGCAGTCAAATGCGAGACTCAACAAACCTAGCCAGTTCAGATATTTCATGTGTTCTAGCTCAAGCACACCTGGTGCAACTAATGAAGCCCTTGATTAGTTGCATCAGGTGTGCTGGAGACAATACCCATTTTGCAGAGTTGTGTTGTTGTGAGGAATTCTATTCAGGGGGTTGAACAATTTTGAGACTGCAGAAATAATTAGAAATGGCATTTTCAGTTGAATTTGGGGAAACCACTTTTTCAACATTTGTTGTGTTGAGCAATCTCAATTACCTTTGTTTGATTTGTTCATTGCAAACAGCTGAAAGTCTGTAAATTATGCCAATAAACCTGATTTGCAATTGGGGTTGAATAATTTCGATTACAACCGTATTCCAATGACACTAGTTCGTAGCTTGGAATGCTAGTTGTAAAGTAGCTCCCCCAACACTGGTAGGCACAAAAATGAAGACTTTAGCATTTGGCATTGCTTGAACAACAGGAACTCAATCTACTGTGATACGTCAACAGTCATTGCCCTAATGTACTTATTTTTTTTCAATGGTGCAAATAACTGAATTCTACAGCTGAGAGGTGTGGATGAAAGGAGATGATTGAGCGCCCTATCCATGGTTAGTGAGATAAATTAGGTGAAATCAGGCTGTATAGAGAAAGTTAAAGGCCTGATAAAGAGATTTATATAGTGGAAATGAATGCCTGGGTAAAATGGTGGACACAATGGCAATTTTATAAGCCCTCTCTGAAGGTGACCGGAATAATGCACTTTTCTGTTCTTGGATGATTGGCCTGGAGTCCAAAGTGTGTGTGTTTGAGTCACTCCAGGGAGGCACCCAGACAGACGGCCAGAGGGACAACATTATCTTAGGCAGGTTGAGATGGTCCTCTCTTAATGAAAGTGAGGATTGAGTTTGTGGTCTGTAACAATCAGTCTGCACCAGCTTTCCAAAGCTCTCACAGACAGCTTCAGCATAACGCTGGTGGCAGCACACACACACAACATTTGCACAGATGAACACTGAAGAGGAATAGATAATACAGAACTAGCACTAAATAAACTTTAGTCCGACTAGATATTACATTTAATTTGTGAATGACAATCAAGCCTTAAGAATAGAAATTCCGTTTTATTTTAGTGCTTTGTTTCTGTTTTAGTTTTATTCGTTTCGTTTCGTTTTCGTTTATTTCAGGCAATGGCACAGAAAAAAAAAAGTACAAGGTAGACAAATATAGTTAAATCATATAGTACAAAAAACAACAACAGAACATACAATATTTCAATATGACGGTCGAATTCTGCCTGAAAGGGAGTGGGAAGAAGAAAACTTATTTAATCCCACCCCAGTTCCCCATTTAGTAATTAATACATTAAACTTCATTGTTAATTTGCTCACGGATTGTTTATGAATATTATATCATGATGGTGTTACCATAGGTAACAAGTATTTATTATACCAACAGTGTATATTTTATTGAAGTGTATCTGGATCGCGCTACCAAAAAAAACAAAAACAAAAATTGAGCTAGCGAACAAGATGCATAATTGAATTGAATTGACATACAGTAAAATCAAATGAAAGCCTTGTAGTTTAAATATACTTTTACATTTTTTGAGTATGAATTTCCCATAAACAGAAATATTAAAAATATTTTCATTACATTTAATAAATTACCTTTCATTTTATGGACCACAGTGGAAGAACAGTTAGTTTCATAGAATGCACTACCAATTTAAAATAGAGCAAACCTTCTAAATACATTCAGGAGATTATTTCTTTAAAAAAAAAAAATAATAATAATGTGTAAAAATTCAGGTGATAGTTCATGTGAAAATCAGTGATAGTGTTAATTGTTTTGACAGTTTTGGACTCAGTTAAAACGGTTTAACCTAAACAAATGTATTCTACATTTCAGGAAACAAACAGGCATAATTAGCCAAAATTAAATTATGTATTTATGGTTTATTGCATACTTGTATTGGAATAAATAACTTTGAATTTTGTTCAACCCTGGCATCAACTAAAACCACAATTGTTCACTAATTTAAGTAAAAATGTAACAATTTTATTTCCTTACTATTTTGCTGACACAAATCCCTTGAAGGCATCCTCCAAGAAACATGGATGTCTAGTCAGCAGCGGTCTGGCCATTTGATCAAATCGGCAGTAGAATGTAACATTTCTTTTTGTCTCTGTAAAAAATGGACGTTACCTGCAGGGCATCGTAGTAGAGCTTCTTTCCCTCGTCGTCACTTTTGTCTGACATGAGCCAGGCCTTCAGCAGGTACTCGTAGAAACTGTCCCCCAAGCCTCCAACTGAGACGTGATCTGCAACACAGCGAAAATGCCAGAGTGTGTGTGAAAAATCCCTTCCTACATTCATCTATAGTCTGCTGTGGGACTGCATTAAATAGAATTGCACAAAATGATTAGACGTGAATATGCGCGCGCACAGAAACTTTGACAGACCGTTTACAGCATACTCTAATGTGTGAATTCCATTTAGTAGCCAAAAATAATAATACAAACATACCATTCAAGCAAAACGGACTGATGCATCCAATTAGCACGAGATAGGGCTATTATTGATTTTACAGGTGAATTGTAGTCAAATTTTCTTGAATATCAAGTATTGATTTGTGAAGGTATGAGATATTGGCATAAATGTATGAAATTGTATAATCTTTAAAAATTATTAATTCATTTGAATAAAATAAATATATAGTAACTAAAATATATCTACATTGTTTTGGAATATGAAAATGGTCTGACCAGCTCATCTGATATAAATTAAAATGGATATAAATATGAGGCTGATGTAGCTGTAATTGTTTGTTATTGCACATTTTAAACCGATAAGTATCGGCTATTAGCGGGTCATTTTTATTCACTGGCCCCTGGTGCACATTTTGGCCCATGAGCTGCATAATTTGAATATCCCTGAGGAAGATTAACAAGAACCTAATTCAGAAATTCAGCTCAATGCAAAGTGAGTACCATAAAAACCCCGTAGACATTTGAAATAAGACTTTAAAGCAAAAAAATGCCCTTCCTGTGCATTTACCCTAAACAGTAGCTCAGCAGTGTATTTTTTACAGCTGTCTGCGCTGTGGCTCCATTTCTCTTGACGTATCCATCACACAAACAAGTGCTTAATGAGGTATAAATATTCATGAGCTTGATCATCAATCAGACAATCACACAACAGTGCTGCTCCTCGACCCACAGAATCTCATCTCTCACACACAGTGGACTGGACAGCACTGAACGGACTGCCTCACTCACTGTGCCACCTGGAAACACACACACACATTTATTTCCTCCTTACGCACACAGACCTGACTTAAAGGATCTCGCTTGATAGAAAAGCATACACTGCAGATAAATGAAAAATTAATGCTTAAATGGAATCTTATTAGTTAAAGATCTGGGCTTATAACTCAAAATTGGTAGGCTCAAATATAAATTGAAAAAGTACTAAAATTTCATTTAAATCATTTGTGCCCACTTTCAAGGCATTTGCTTAACTAGATTTTTACACCTTCTGAAGAAAAAGTGAATGATTGTTTTGGAAAGTTTGGGGTCCGTAAGATTTTTTTATGTTTCTGAAATAAGTTTCTTATGTTCACCAAGGCAAAAAACAAACAAAAAACAAACATAATATTTGTAAATATTATTACAATTAACATTACTTTTAATATGTTTTCAAAATGTATGGCATTTTGTGATGGTAAAGCTGAATTTTCAGCATCATTACTTCAGAACTCATTCTAATATGCTGATTTGCTTATTATTAAAAGTTCAAAAGAACAGCATTTATTCACAGGTTTTGAAACAATGTAAATGTCTTTGCCGTATTTTTTATTTAATGCATCCTTGCAGAATAAAAGTATTCATTTCTATATAACAAAATGATTATTTGTTTTGAGTCATTTGAGTGTAGACAAGAGCTGTGTCTCTCGAAGTGCTTCATTTATTTTAATGGGAGAGGTTGTTTCATTCTCTTGCAGTGCAGGCACAGACGCAGGTATTGAATTCTCAAAAGAAAGTCTTTAAAGGGGTCATGACATGAGAAACCAAATTTGCCTTGATCTTTTGGTATATAAGAGGTCTTTGTACCATTAAAACGTCCTGCAAGTTTCATAGCTTAAGACGTCCTCCCCATTATAAACGAATCATTTATTTAATCAAGCTCTAAATACAGCTCGTTCTGGATCCATGGTAAGAAGTGACGTCACGGTACGAAGTGACGTACCAGCGTTTGCATATGACCGCCTCCAGGCACAAGACAACTACGCTTTAAGCGCAAGACAACTACGCTCATTTCGTATCATTGTCGCGCCCCGCGCGCCTCACAAGTGTTCAGTCGAAGGACAGCGAGCCGAGTGGGTCTGTGTACAGGGAAATGAGGATGCTGCAGATGTGCTGTTCCTGGCTGTGGACAAACTACATCTTTGAATACGCTGCGAAAGATCCAGTCGTCAGGGAAAAATGGATGCACTTTATTTTTCGCGGACGTCCCAGTCACGGCAGTGTTAGTTTAAGCGTTTGTTCTATACATTTTAAGGATGACTGTTTTGAGCTTTGCCAGAAAACTGTTGCTCAAAGTCCGTGCCGACTCTTCTGGGCTCAACAACGACGACGCAAACTGTAAGTAATGTATTTAAAACTTTAAACTACTTTTTAAATACGCTGAAAGATCCAGTCGTCAGGGAAAAATGGATGCACTTAATTTTTTGCGGACGTCCCAGTCACGGCAGTGTTCTATACATTTAAGGATGACTGTTTTGAGGAAAAAATCACAATATGATGCTTGGCTTTGCCAGAAAACTGTTGCTCAAAGATAAGTCCGTGCCGACTATTCTGGGCTCAATAACGACGACGCAAACTTACTTTTTACCATGGCTAATATAAACACATTTGTATAAGAGAATCTTGAAAATATGTCGCCTTTCTAGTAGGCCTACATGTGATAGAAAATTAAAAATGTTGCCTTTATCAATGCTGCATCTTCAAAGATGGCCTGTCTGTGCATGCATTTTTGTCCGTGGTACACCCTATCATTTCATTGGAATTAGTTAAATAATGTTAAACTGTTAGCAAATGAAGCTATAGGATAATTATGCAACAATAATCCGTTTTCAAGTGTCTCGGGTTAATTTTTTTTTATTAATTCAAAATAGTTTCACTTTCCATGTGGACACGGGCTGATCCAGTCTTCGTTGTTGTGGTGATGGTTAATTTTCCTCTGATTCCGGCTCAAACATAATAAGGTTTTATCATTGCAAGAGCCATCGCTTCGCATGCATCACCCGCTATTAAACAGTTGCGCCGAATCCGCAAATGTTCTGGCTGGGGGCGTTAATAATTGATGCATAGGCACTGACGTTAGCCAATCATAACAGTGGGCGTTAACACTGAACTCTTAAAGGGGAAACACCCCCAAAACAGACTGTTTGAATCAGAGGATGAGAAACAGGGTGGGAAAAGGTCATAAATCACTACATTTTAAAAGTTTTTTGTAAAAAAAAACTATAGTAATACTATAATTGCACCTAAGGGAACATAATAATAAAATAAAAAAAACCATGTCATGACCCCTTTAAAAGATTTTAGCAGGAGGTCATTGATACTCGTGGCAGACTGGATTTGCCCGCGGGCCCGGTTTTGAACAGCTCTGCGCTACCTGATTTAACTTCTTAGTCACATAAGATGGCTTTTCCCCACTGTTGTAATATTAGTTCACACACAGATCTCATAGAAACTCCAAACTCTCCAGCGCTGTTGGTTGTGAAAAGGAGATGTGAGGTCTTCTGTTGGTAAAAGCTTGACAGCTGGAAACTGGGTTTTTTATGTCAGCTCTTGACGTGCTTCCTAAAGAAAACCTGAAGACCAGCTGAGCTTATTACCCAACAGACACTGAGAACGTGTGAAGTCTCTCTGTACAGCACTGAAGCACACAGAGCTGCCCTGAAACTGACCATATACAATATACACACACATTTAGTTCTTACCCACAAGCCACAACCCTTACTGAAAGCAAAATGTGAAGCGACAAAATTACAAAATGTATTTTGTGTCTCACAGCACGACATGAGGGTGAATGAACGATTGTAATTATTATTTTTTTAATTTTGGATACTCCGTTAAAGGCTCCGTTAGTTCACCAAAGTTGTTTAAGTCTGCCATTATTTACTCACCCTTATTTTGTTCCAAACCCGAATGACTTTTACTTCTGTGGAAATTAAAAATAATTGGAAGGATGTCAATCTGATTCAAAACACTAGATACTACTGACTTTCATTGTAAGGATAAAAAAAAGGTAATCCCCCCCCCCCCCCCCCCCCCCTAGAGTAAGTTAAGTCATTATAATAAATTCTGATAAATACTTAGAATAATAATTAAAATACGGAACAATAATACATTTTAAATAAATACAAATTCCATTTTTAAATGTACAAATATTATTTCTATATATATTTTTTATATTTAGAATTGGAATAAATAATAAGAATACATTCTTTATAATCATAATAAAAAGAGTGGTACAATTCAGTCGCCTACGAGGTTTTATTTCATTGGCATGTCAGCTTAGAAAACAGCTTACTATGTTTTGGAACTTTTTTTAAAGTTGCACATATGAAACTAAACTGGAAGAGACAAACTGATTTGAAACATTCGGAGAATTCCTGACCATGTGAAACTAAGTTAATGCACAAGTATGAGAAAAAAGGGGAAGGGTAAAAGGAGGGTAGATGGTGGACTATATAGGATGCTTGTTTCATGTTGTTGTTTCATTACGGTCAACCCTGGAGCTGCTAGCTGCTCAAACCCAAACATGACAACTGACCCATATGGAAAGCCCTTCAGGACTGTTCTGGGCTACTTGTGTGAAATGAAAAGACTGACAGCTATTTTTAAATGTAGCTGTACGTTATCATCCCATCTTCCCTGAGGCCTGCTGCCATCTCAGATCATTTTTGTTTACGATCATCTAACAAATGACTTTTGTCAAAGCGAAAAAAGAAGGACTTGCTCTGATGCACAAAAAAGAAACACTGTTTCGGATTGCTACATTTTGACGGCTCAAAAGCCTCTCCCTTTTTCTCTCTCTCGCTCAGTGGCGACGTTCCTCCATCAGAATTTGTGCTCCTGTGTTATCCTGACTACACACACTGCAGTATCTTTGTTCTCCTCCGGCTCTTCATCATCAAGCGCCTGCGTCATCGCTGACCATGAAGTTGAGACGGCACTGCTCTCCAGACTAAGCCGTCAATAAATCCCTCAGAGCGAGGACGGCACGAAAGCCGCCTAACTCTGCAGAGCAGGCCTCGCTGAAGTCGTCATTCCGGTTGCCTCGAGACCAGCATGAAACAGCCCAAACTATTGATGTACGTGTCATCTGGAAGATGAACGCAAGGAGAAGAGTGTTTATTTATGTCGGTGTTGCATAATTAACCCTGAAAGCACCATGAAGATGAGATGTGGTAAGAGAGTCGTGCCACTTCTCCACAGTTTCAAGGTTGCCAGCTGTCTAGCCTCAGCCTCAAACGACATTGAAACGTCTGATCCAGATTACACCCAAACATGTCAAAAGCGGCCTGAAATCGACAGCTCCAAACAGAAACGCAAAGTTTCTATCAGTCTGCTGGCAAGCAGAGTCGTGTTTAAAAGTTCCCAAGCTCCTACAAGAACAACTTGTCGCTGGTTTTGCCAAAGTTTGAGCGGTTCATGGTTTCAAAGTTTTGAAAGAAATTCATGAGTTCCAGTTGAGAAACTCAATATCCTGCTTTGCCCTCAGGGATTTTGTCACCAGATTTAAACAACCTATGTCAAACACAAACTGTGGTTGGTTGTTTTACATGTACCGCATTTTTGTCTATATAGGAGGTTGTGGCCAGAATAACCTGCAATCTGGAATGGACTTTATGCAGATAATCTAAATTCTGGCAAAAAGCGCTGACGTCTATTGAAGTGATAAAGGGAGTAAATCAGCCGTGGAAAGTAACATGGCGCTTCAAATAACGACTGTAGTGATTACATCGTTACGCCACCAGGTGTGACAAGCGACTGTAAAATTGACTGTATTTGTCATTGAATCATTCATTCAAGAGATTCTTTCAAAAACGCGGATTCATCCAGTAATGAAACAAGTGAAGTATTTGAGTGAGTCAAATTAATCGATGAAACCGATTTTTTAAAATAATTCAGATTAAACTTTTTAATTAGACTGCAGCCATTGATGTTTTGTTATTTTGTTTAGTTGTCTGTTCAGAATCATAGGAGAATTGTGATCTCTATTTGAAACAAAAAATTGTGACTGCCAATTTATCCAGAATCGTGCAGCTATATGTAGTCAAAACTCTAAGGGTGGGCGATATGACCAAAATCTTATATCAAGATACAATTAATTTAATTTCAATAGAAAAAAAGACACAAATGAAATAGACCTACCTGAAAAACTGATAGGCTACTACATAAATTCTCTAAAGTAATCAAATGTACAAAAACACTTTCAGTGTAAATTAAACACACTTATTCTCATGAAAGTTACAAAAGTTATTGAGTCAAGAACAATGGGATTGTTAATGACGAATGCACAGATCTAATATACAGATACACGTGCTTTCTTTCTCAACTGTTTACGTTCACTTATGACAAACGACTGTGTTTTTGAGGATACTCGCAAGGGCATTTTTAAAGTGTGTGTGTGTTTGACTGTTCAAGCCCAATAATGTGCAAAAAAAGTACTTTGTTTCGTACTCGAGCGCTCTGTGAGCAGTGAATGAGAACATACAGTATTATGCTTATTGAGCTTGAACGGTTTAAAATCACTTGTTTTTAAACCACAAGGCTTAAAGGTGACATATTATGCCCCTTTTCACAAGATGTAATATAAATATATGGTGTCCCCAGAATGTGTCAGTGAAATTTCAGCTCAAAATACCCTCCAGATCATTTATTATAGCTTGCCAAAGATGTCCCTTTTTGGGTGTGACCAAAAACGGTCCCTTTTTGTGTGTCCCTTTAAATGCAAATGAGCTGCTGCTCCCCGCCTCCGTTCAAAAGAGAGCCGATCCTTTACACGAGCTTCGGATACTCTGGCAATAACAAAACACGTGAACTTCAGTCAAATCCCAGAAATAACCAGTAGCGGAGTGCAGCCTTACGGAGAGACTCAGGAAGAGGTTGCAACTTTTACACAAGTTGACACAGTTCCCTGAGGTCTTTATAAGACAGCTGTGACATTTTTTGGTCAAATAGTGTTTTATGCCCGTCTGTGCAGCAACGACAGAACAGTTTGCATGCTTTGCTCGAACTTTTGCCATTGCGTTTGAACTCGATACACTGTTGTCGCTTGCGAAAACAAATGACGGCGCCGTGGGTGGAAACCATAGACGGTGGAAACGTGCAGAAAAAGGGGCGGTAATATTATAATAGGATCCCATTCCTACATCAGAAGGGGAGCGAAATCTTTTTCGGCTTAATTTTTGACATGCCTACAGAGAAAGGCTTACCGCAACAAAGTTACTGGGTTGTCACTTTTCACGTTTTCAGGGTTGGTGGATGCACCGGGGGCCAAACTATAGCACTTGAACACGAAAAAAGTACGATTTTCATGATATGTCACCTTTAAAAACTCATTCAAATGATAAGCTTTCGTGATGGCGCAAGCTGTGCAGCGCAGCAACTGAGTCACATCACCTCCCAAAGTTCAGTCTCTGTCAATCCACTACAATTATTGTCTTGAATCTGCCTTTGAATGTCACCATGAGAGCATTTTGTGTACAAATCAGCCCACTATCTCAAAGAGAAACACTTTCCAATTGCCGCTCATTTTAAATCATGACATTTCTGGGAAAACTGGCAACTTCTTTGACATACAGTATTACATTTCAGCTAATACATCTGAAGTTCTTCCGTGTGTGTGTGTGTGTTTTTGGACTTACGCTGGCCCCACTGTCCACTGTTAGGGTTCAGGTAATTCGGGTACAGTCCTTGAGGTTTGTCCAGCCGATTCAGCACTTTTCTGATGTTCATTACCTGCAATGGCAGAGCACACATCGCTTATATCACCACATCCAATTATTAAGCCATAGCTAAGCTCATCCACTACTGTAAGCCACTGAACACTTTAAACAGCCTCTGTGATGCGACCGGTGTCTTCCACGGGACAGACTCATAAATCTATAGACTAGGTCACTTTCACAGTTTGTACAGCCTCATTCAGAGCTTGTAATAGTGTCATTTGTCTGTGTCTATATATCGCAGGTCAGGTCAGCGGATTCATTTGGTGAGAAATCAGATCTGAGAATCGCAGCGAAACGAGCATCAATAAAACGGTTATGAGCAGAGGTCAATCTGGGTCACTGTGGTCAGCTCTTCTAACAGTTCATAACCCCTACAAGTTTACATTAAGTTCAGCACAGCGTTTAATGCACTGCAGAGGTGTACCGCCTGAACTGATGCTCACCTTCTCTGCAAAAACTGGTCTCCCGGAAAGCGCGCTGAGGTGCATGAACTCCAAATGCAGCGTCCCGTATTCTGCGAGAATGCTGCTTCCTCCCGACGCCCATGGCCAGTTTCTGCCGATCCCACTGCAGGAATGAAGAGAGATCAGGCTTATTTGTGTAACTGAGCAATCATGAGCTGTGTGTACACATTTTGTGGTCTGAAAACTTTCATCCAGTCAAAATTGGCCACTTTTCTTGAACCAAAAAAACATGAAGCGGCATTGTTTTATCTTGAGTTACATTGAGTAAAAAAAAAAAAAAAAAAAAAAAACGGGCAACACTTGATTATACAGCGACCTTGTTACATATGTTACATGTACGCAGGGCTGTAGTACTCGAGTCCGGACTCAAGACCGTTTTTCTATGGTCTCGGACTCGCTGGTATTCAGACTCGGACTTGTCTCGGTCTCGGCCCCCGGTCTTGCCAAATACAGCTTTTTTCTCAAAAAACGAACGTCGTCTCGAAAGAGTCCAGGTGTCTTTATTATGTTCCCAGTAACATATTATTGTAGTATGCTTCCCGCAGACTTCCGCAGATTGTAGTGCCCGTCATTGACAAGTACGACCTGCGTGTGTGTGATTAATTTTCTTCTATTTGCTACTGCAATATTGCGCAAAGCTGAAATAACAGATCCGTCTATTCACTGCCGATCATAATATCAAATCGCTATATGGACTAATGACTGTGAATATTAAAGACTGCTATCAATGTCTGATTGTTCAGCGAGTCTCTGCAAATGAGTGCAGCAGGTTCATGTACTACACATACTCAAGTACACGTTCATCTTCAGTATTCCATCATCAGATACGCTCAGAAACCCGTCAAAATAAAAGTTCGGTTTAACCTGAAGAAATTATCACAGATGTATTTTACTGGAGTGAAGCTATATTGTCAGTTAGTTGCTCAAATGCTCAGTACGAGTACCTAGCAGTGGTAATAGTAGTGGGTTGGTGTTTGTATATCAGTTCTAACACTGCTATTATGAGGTATCACCATTTGTCATCATTCGGTTTTCTTTAGATTAGAAGATTATATGATATCAAGGGGAATGTCTATACTTAAAAATCCTGGGTGTTGTGACACTGTTTTCGCGTTTAGATCAACAAATAATTACCCAAAATGTTTGTCTTGATAACGTCATGCATAAGACTTTTTTTTTTCCCTGTCTTGGACTCGGACTCGAACCTTTTTGGACTCGGTCTTGACTTGGACTCGACTAGTCCTGGTCTTGGACTCAACAAAGGTGGTCTTGACTACAGCCCTACACGTACGTATAGTAATAACAGTAAATAATGCATAATTACAGTACATGCAACTAACCCTCAACCAAATTATTAGGGTAATCATACCCTAAGCCTATAGTAAGTACATGTAGTTAATTAATATTACTCAGTACTTAAATATATATAATTACACTAACACAGACACCTTAAAACAAAGTGTAATATTGCACAATATAATTGCTTTTCCACCCACACACACGCGCACGCACACACACACACACACACACACACACACACACACACACACACACACACACACACACACACACACACACACACACACACACACACACACACACACACACACACACACACACACACACACACACACACACACACACACACACACACACACACACACACACACACACACACACACACACACACACACACACACACACACACACACACACACACACACACACACACACACACACACACACACACACACACACACACACGCGGTTTGCTTATCCGTGGTTTACAAGTTTTACTTTCCTGCTTTTTATTTACCATGTCACTGAATTGATCATTAATTTCCGACTAGAGTTTATTCAAACATAATTAATCACACCGCTTCTGACATAGTTGCCAAGTTGATTTCATAGCCTTATTTTGCAGAGGGGCCGTGTTCTCCGCCTGTGATTAGATCCGTCTTTATTGATTTTCAATGGCACGGTTCCATCTAAAACCTGACAACTTAACTTCCTGGAAAAGGAAGCCACCAGTACACGTCTCCTGACCAGCTTTTACTATCCCGACAGCAGATCCGCCCTGCACAGGACTCGGTCTCTACACTAATTATGCAGATAAATTACTGCTGAGTAATGACATGTAAATCACAGCTTTAAAAGGACGACACTCTCCACTTTATTTTTAAAGCCTAATTCTACAAAACAGACCGTGTAAGATATTTATATCATTAAATCAGTAAATTACCCACAATAGCTCTGGCCAGGAGGAACTGAGTACTGCTAAAGTACTCTTAACGGTTTAATTTGGACGCTGGTTTTATGTGAATGTTTTTCTGTGTGTGATGAAATTTGACAGCAAGGAATTCTAGGCACATCTGTATAATTAATGAACAATCGTTTTGACTACATAAGAGGATATTTTCTAGCCTGTGGCAGCAAATTCTTAACAAAAACTGAGGTAATGGCCTCATATATCAGGCCACAGCAGGAAAAGCGTGCAAACACCTCTGGAGTGTTGCTACCAATGTCATCATTTTTTACACAACGCTGATCTGCCTCGGGCACTATAGACCTCTGCATGTTACACATGCTGCAGGGCACTATAGTGCAGGTATTTGTGTGAGGAAATTGCTGTGCTAATGTGAAAATGCATTCAGTGACATCTGACACCTGAACAAACTTGTTAACATATAATACTATCACCATCACTCAAATTACAATGTGATCGGCTGCCAAGTCAACAAAAGAAAGAAATCCCAAATGTTTGCAACCGTTTAAGGATGTTTTTCAGTGTTTGGACTTAAATTACAGCATATACTCTACCGTTCAAAAGTTTGGGGTCGGTACGATTGTTTTATTTTTTAGAAAGAAGTGTCTTATTCTACAAGGCTGCATTTATTTGATCAAAAATACAGTAGAAACTGTAATATTGTGAAATTTCAAATAACCGTTTTGTATTTTATTAAATTTTGAAATGTAATTTAATAATGTGATGGCAAATCTGAATTTTCAGCATCATTACTCCAGTCCAGTGTCACATGATCCTTCAGAAATCATTCTAATATGCTGATTTGCTGCTTGAGCAGCATTTCTTATCATTATTTAATGTTAAAAACAGCTGGGCTGCTTCATATTTTTGTGGAGATTGTGATAATATTTTTCAGGATCCTTTGATGAATAAAAAGTTAACAGAAGAAACATCAAATTTTGTAACATTATTAAATGTTCACTGTCACTTTGGGGAAATCCCAAAACCTCAGGGGAATCACCCGATTTAAACAAACCACGAATGGAGGAGACTCTGCTGGGAAACAGAGAATGTGACAAATCTCGTAATAAAACGAGAATCAACATAGGCTAGGCTTAATGCTGTAAAAGCAGTCGGCACTAATAGGCTCGTGGGCAGCGTGCCGACGTACAGCGACGTTGTGCTTTAGGTTGTGTCCCGTGTTCGAGTTCAGGCTCGTGGACCTTTCCCGATCCCACTCCACTCTCTATCTCCAACTTCGCTTCCTGTCAACTAACTGTTGCAAAATAAAAATGATAAAAGCAACAAGATGGCCATTTTTATTACTCAATAGGCGAGTAAAGTATTGTACTGAACCGATAAATTGCCATAAGCAGCTCTAACAGAGTTTATTGTAAAGCATTATCTATTGTGAAAGGTCATTATTCATCTGTTACGCAGAGCCGAAGCACAACCAAAACAATGTTTTCTGAAAACTGCATGTAGTTTTGTTTTTAACCGCTAGAGGGCCAAAAGTTACATAGTGTACCTTTGAAACGAACACTCCACTTTTTGGAAATAGGCTCATTTTCCAACTCCCCTAGAGTTATACAGGTGAGTTTTACTGTTTTCGATTCAGCCGATCTCCGGGTCTGGCGGTAGCACTTTTAGCATAGATCATTGAATCTGATATACCGTTAGTATACTATACTCTCAGAATGCGTAACAATCAAGGAACTGTGCTACCGTACCAGCAGGCGTAATGATATTACAAACTTATTGCCGGTCACGTTGGAAGTCACCTAGCTGGGGACTACTTTAAGGCGCTGCATAATATCATTCCGCCTGCTGCACCCATGGTACCATGGTCAACCAATGAGGCTGTACAAACCAGACCCATGGTCTGCCGCCTGTCAGGTTGAAAGAAGTTTATTCTTGAAAGCGTCTAATGTACTTTGTCCCAGATCAATCCTATTCTTCAGAACTGTTGCAGTACTACATATTTCATAAATTCAGTTTTTCAGTGCCTGATTGTGCATATGTTGTATTGTCACACATTAGTTTTGCTGTCTTAAAAAACAAACGCAGGCTGTACCCCTAAGGGCAAGAGCGCTCCTAAGCAAATGTTAGTGTAGAGCCCTGAGCTGTGCCAAACCAATTTGTTTTTTCATTACACAGATGATTAAAGCATGTCACTGAAATTTAGGTAAATTAAAGTGATGCCAGGCAAACAACTAAAAGAACATACAGGCTCCTTACTGAAATTTCCAAATACAGATTTAGTTGCTCCTCTCGTGATATTCCATATGTATGGTGGCAGAATATAGACCAGTAGTTCTCAACTGGTTTGTCCATGGGACCCACATTTCCCCGTGGTTTATCAATTTGTGACCCAACCTTTTAGAAATTTGAACCAAGCATTTCTCAAAAAAAAAGTACTGTTCCACTTTACACACCTAAATTGTAAGAATATCACTAACAGTGATGAATAAACAGAATAAGGTAAGGCTATTAAAAAGTTTTTTTTACTACACACTGCGCAACCCACTCAAAACGGTCTAGTGACCCACGGGTTGAGAAACACTGATATAGATGATTCACAAACACAAAGTTTAAGTTTTCATTACAGTTACGTACAGTAAAATTAAGAAGTCAATTATAACAACATTCCCTTTCATGGGGTTTGAATTTAATTTAAATACTATTAACAGAAAGACATTTTTGTCTACTATCCAATATGCAAATTTGAGTCATGTTACCAAACAATCACCCATTGTTGAGCATTGGTCTACATCAGACACATCATATTTTGTATTAAAGTAAGCAAATGACCATGTGTTTCACTTTTGTTTAGGCATGCAAACTTTCCTCAGAGGCTGACAGAAATTTAAGTCACGCTTGACCCAAATAATTTTGGTATGAAAATCGCTTGCAAATTTTGTTAGCGTTTCGTGTCAATTTGTAGCAGTAGTCTTATCACACACAAAACCACACCTATGCATTTATATACATGGGAATAAAATAGCTTTATTACCAAAAAAAGCAGTTCAATAAACAAGAAATTAAAAGTTAATAAGTAAATAAGCATCTGTTGCATGCCTATAATTATATTAACACACACGCACACACTTTCTTTTTGCACAAAACATCTAAGTAAACATAAGTAAATAAACAAATGGGCATAATATATGTAACATGACTGTAATGTAAAATGTCCTTGACTGAATTTGTTTTATTTATTTTTATTAGCTAGTGTACACACCTCTCCAAAAACAGCACTGTCCTAAAAGGTAGTTCTTTCCCAGCTGTCTCTCTATGTAGGCCTATGTCCCAGCAGTAGGACACTTAATAATGAGCAGTAAGGGATACATAACAAATTATCTGCCAGAGCTCAGAGAAAATACCATTAGCCTGAATAATTAACTAGCGCTGGAGTGAAATAAGAACTCCACCAAATGAACCAAAGCTCATGTATCCTCAGGCTGCTACAGGAGTTAGCCTTTATGTTTGACATCAGACCAGTCACACAACGAACGACACTCTCTCCATCTCTCTAGTTCACAACCTAACAATTCATTTATGTAGGCCAGAGGCTAACATATGCATGCTATACATTACAGGGATCTATAAAGCTGTCGTACCCCACAAAACATATTGATCTGACAGGATGCAACACGTTTAACTTTGCAGACAATAAAACAGCAGAGCCTCATATGTAACGGTTCTGACTGCTCTAGCACCGAGCAACAGCGAAACACCTCGGAAATTAGGCTAATCACATCACGCACATATCCCTAACAGCCCAAGTCTTCTGAATTGATTACCCAGCAAGAGTTTAAGCACCAGGACACGGTGGCGACTCAGCCGTTTGTCATAATAAAACAGAGATTAGTAAAAAAAAAAACATTTATACCATTCTTTACTCCCTGGCATATGCTAAAATGTAATGCTCAATTAAACCATAGAACAATTTTTCGTAATCTTGTTCAATTTTTTTTCGATGAGAGTCCTAAAAATGGATCAAACGGAGCAGCTGCTCTCGGAGGAGGGAGAGAGGAGTGGAGGTCTCATTATTATCTGACTTCTTGCTTTCTCCTAGTTTTTTTGGCAAGACCAGAAGAAATAGCCCCATCAATCCCTCTCGAAAGCATCCATCAGGCATACATATGCCTGTTATGTAACCCTTACGTATGCCCGTAAAAGATGAGTAACTGAAATAAATGTGAACAATTGTAAAATACCAATTTAGAGGACATCAATTATCTGGAGGGGAAAATGACGGCAGAAAAGCACACAGCATGTGGCCTATTCAAAGCGCCGTTATGACGCTTGCGCTTCCAACCAACACTGAACATCTCAGCGAGGTGCAATCGTAAAGCAGTTACTGTCTTGCCAATGAGACGAATACATTATGGGAAAGGCACATTTACCCACCTCAATGGAAAATTAGTGTTGATTCACACTCTATAACTTTCTTGAGTGTTTCTTATTCGAGCGTGCAGGCTTGTTCCACTGGTGTGACTCACTGCTGCATGTACAAATACATCATTACCATCAGGGATAAATAGATTTTCACATGTATTTGAAAGAAAGTGACTGGTGTTTGTGCAAAACTTGTCATGATGCTAAAGTGGTTGCCGAGATGTTGTTCTGATTTGTTTATAGTGCGTTGCTACGTGGTTGCTAGGGGGTTCTGAGCGATTGATTTCCGGTCCAAATCAAAGAGCCCTTAAATGTTATTAAAGTGATTTCATCATGCGCTGGGTGAAAAATTGAGTAACATCCTAAAGTGAGAACACTCTATAAGAAACCAGAAATAGATGTCTTTAAAGTGTCTCTGAAATGAACCTTTGGTTTCTGCATAATAATGTAAAAATTGCTCTCAACAGGTGATATGATGTCGAACGGTGATTGCCTTAAAATGTATTGTTCTGTTGAATTTGTATATTTTTACAATTGACCGCATTGAACCGCATTACAAGGCATTGATGGCGGTGGTTAAGAACTGGAAAAAAAAAGTTTTTTTATCATGCAGACTGTTTGCATGCTAAAGCAGAGAACACAATAAGCATTACAAATATTAAACAGTTGATCTGGACCACTGATTATTGCAAATTGTCTTTGTAAAGAAAACTTACAGCAAAATGTTATAATAATAAAAGAATAATAATAATTTAATATTTTTCAAAAACTCAATTAAAAAACAAAACAAAAAAACAAAACAGATTTACAGACAGACAAGGCTTAAGCTAGTCCAGGACTAAAATGCATGTTTGAGCTGTTTTAACTGAAAGCAACTTATTGTTTTGTCTCAAGATGCACACTAAAAATTTATTTTTGCCTAAGGCACGTTTATAAAAGCTACTTAAATATCCTAATTAAACTAAGGCTTAATCCTGGGTTAGTCGAAGCCTTTTCTGTGAAACCAGGCCAAAATTCTAAATTAATTCATAAAAAAAAAAGATAATATTTCATTTTTGGGGCCAGTGCAAATGTTGTTAGGGCAAGCAGAAATCTGGCCCGACTGGGCGAGTATAACAATTCCTTGTCATTGCTAGTTGCCCATTCACAGCTTAACTGCACAGAACTGCACATTTGATCAATCAAGTTAAGTAACCAGAAATGTAATGCCATCCAATCGCCGCAAGTATGAATTCATTGCAATACTCTTGAGGTACGAGTAATATTAACTGTGATGTTTTGTTTGCAAGCTCCACTAATTAGGATGGATGCCACAGCCTTGTTTCTATGGTAAAAAACTTCAGTTTAAAAAAAATCCAGCTCTTCGGCATGAGTACAGTATTCAAAAAGGGTATATCTAGAATTAGATGCTCCGATGTTAGAAGCAAGGCCTTAACCAGCTTGTACTCAATGACTTCGCTCTTCTCGTGTCCATGCAGCATGCAGGACTCTTCAGTTTATTTCAAGCGAATGAGGTTAAACAGAATTAAAGTGATGTCAGACAGGTGGCACGGTAAATTTGATTTTGGAATCCTTTATCTGCCTTTCAAGCTCTCATAAAAGGCACCAGGAAGGAGTGCAGAGGAGAGATAAGCTGTGGAAAAAATGACCATGAAAAATATTTCACTGAGCATAGGATGTTGAAAAACTCAGCAACAGTCCACATGTGCGCGACTAGATGGGCTGACGACAGAAAGGGTAAAAGAAGAGGATGTGCAGGAAAGCAGACACATTTCTCTTCATACCACAGAGCGTGTCTGTATGAAGAGACGGAAGAAAACGTAAAAATAGAGAAATGCTTCAGGCTGCTTGACTTTAACCAAGGGGAACGTAGGGGGAAAAAAACACGTAACGAAGGACGTATGTTTATGCATGAGGGGAAACTTTCCCCTCTTGAATAGTTAACAAAGAGCAAATGTGTAATTTGCAGGAATTCATGTCTGCAGGAGGAAGCGTATGAGGGCAGGTACTGGAGGATGGCTTGAGCGTTTGACACACTTCAGGAGCTTAAAGAGCTGGATGTCCTTGGTAGCAAATTTAAGTGAAGACTGTAGGGATGATCTAATGCAACATACGCCATAAAACTCTCTAGGAGTGGAATTCACGAAAATCTTAAAGACAAAATTAAATTATACAACTTTTATAAAAATAATACTTAATACATTTATTAATACTTGTAATCCTTTGAAAAAGGTTTTTACATGAAATATAAGTCAATAAATTGTATGGATATTACATTTTTTCTAAAAGTCCCCCTGTGGTGAAAATTAAGTTTATAATGTTGTTTATATGTCTATGTGGTGTTTTTAATATACTTTAAGACAAACCATGTGTAAATTCATAAGTCAACACCATTGCTCAATATTTTCTCCTTAAAACTGCAGTGAAAAAAAGAAAGTCACAGAAACGCGGTTTGAAATTGCTGGTGTTTCTGATGTCACAAACTACCTTGTATCCAATCACGTCAACATGTGGGCGGGCTTTAGCATATCATTAACTGCGAACTAGCACAAGAGTCTCAAGAGAAGCCAGGTTATCCCGGGAATATTTAGCAATGTAGCGGGTGTATGATGTCTAAAACGATGAAATGATGAACTTGGTAATCATTAGTTGGCCGTATGAATCTCTGAGCTAGTGGAGGCGGGGCTATTTAGCATATTCATGGTTTCCACGTATATTAAATGAGGCAAGGGTGTAGAGTTGCATTCAAGCTATTTAAAGGCATGAATATTTTTTTTTTTTTCACAGAAAAAAAATAAAACTTTTAAATGTGTCATTTTGGTTATCAAAGAGGAGTTTTAAGGGATACAATTATTGACTACAGGGGGACTTTAACAATCTGTAAGATTTATGTCTTTTTCATATAAGATCAGCCTGACAATCAATAGTAAAGAGATACAAAGTGGTGCTTACACATGAAAATTGTCAATTTTCTCTATGAAAGGACCTAATCGACTATTTTTTTTCTCCTTTAAACAGACAGTTTTGAATTACACTTTCAAATGCCGTGGGATGGATTGGTTCAAGAATTTATCTTCTAAGAGCGAACTGAAATGCGTTTAAGAGATAAAAAGTAGCAATCAAGGATTAAACCATTGTAACAATCTTTCAAAGCGGAAAAGGGAACAAAGGGAACAGCTGCGCCAAGAACCAAGGAGCAAATAATGACAGTTTTACTGCTGGTTTTATTTCAAACAAGCTGGGAGTCGCGTCATCCTACAGTTAATTGAACAAATGCTTATTGAGTTTCTAAGCAGCACTAAACGTTGACATTTCGATTTTATACGACAATTAGAGATTGCACATTATGACTGTTTGCACTGAGCGGATTTTACACTCATGCAGTCAATTGCTTTGAAGCAAAGGTGTGCAAGCAGAAGCCGACAATGTGAAGGCAGACTCATCCATAGAGACCCTCAGTCTTGCTCCAGCCAAATCTGGGTCAAGGTTGTCTGTAAAAAGAGGACTCTTCTTCTGTCTTTTCTCGCCTTTAATTCTCTGCCTGGAACACTGGGGACTCACAGCAGACAGACGGCATAATAATAAAGCCCACATAAGTCATACAAATTCAAATTTCTGTTGGCTTGAGGCTTGTTGCTGCTGCAAGTGGGTCAATACTCACATTGGTGGGTGCATAAAGTTATCTGACATCAGTCCAAACATACTGTGTTTTAATTTAGATTGGAGTTGTTTATCACCTCTTCCTAATAAGTGGGTTTCATAACTACTCGCTCTCTTCGATGATATCTCTATATTTGCTCAATTAAACCGATTCAGAAGAGAATATGAATTCATAGCCCAGAAACTGACGATCGCTGTGATTCATGCTCTCATTAGACACTGAATATGATTATGATCTCCTCTCCAGAGCTTCCAACACAGACGAACACAAGGCTAAATCAAGGATGATAGCACTGCCGAGGACCCCTCGCAACAAACAACAGCTCGTCACCGACTGTTTAAAAGTCCAATCTTTCAGCTTTTTTTATGGCTGAGGTTTTCCAATTATCTTCAATTGGGTATCATTAGTGACTATGCTGGCATTTCTATACTGGCAACTGAAGATATATAAATGACTACTTCACAACTACACAAACTAGAGATGGGCATTTTTGTCAATTTTTCCTTTTAATTACTGACAGGTCTTAAAAAAAGAGCACTTAAGTACTCGGGGTTGGGGGTGTGGGGGGGGGGGGGGGGGGCATGACGTCCGTCATGAAGGTGAAAATACTTTAAGACTTTATGGAAGAATTAATGTTGACAAATGAAAATGACATAAACGTGTCTATGAAAACATGAACGTATGGCTAGAAAATAAACACTAGATTACGATGCATCAATGTAAAAAAAAAAAAAAACATCTAAAAAGGAAAAGCTGCTTGCCTTGGGGTAAAGCTGAAGACTAAGATCTCAAGTAAACTCAAGCCCGTTCTATGACATATCCTATGAGATTAATAATTAGATATCCTAGATACATAACATAAGCAAAATACAACACTAATGCTGATTTAATGAAAATATATACACATAGGCTATATAAATTATATTATAAGTTGAAGATTTTCAGTAGCTGTGTTTCTGTATTTTTTTAAAGCAAATGTTAACGCCCAAAATGTTAATAAATTTGATAAAATTTGCATAAAATTGGTAGTGATAATTAAATGTAAACATTTATATATTGCATTATATATAAAATATTGTATTGCGCACACACACACACACTTTGTATTTTATTTTTCTATAATATACATGTAAGATTTATTTCTAAGTATATATATATATATACTTAGAAATAAATCTTACATTTATATTATAGAAAATTGAAATACAAACTTATCCTTTTTTATTATATATATACACATTGTATATAATTATAATGCAATTTATGAGTATATATATATATATATATATTAAAAGCCCATAAATACCAGAAAATCCTTTTACAAAATAAAAGATTGCCTTTCTTTGAAATGCCTTCAACTGTGAACATTCCTGGAAGATGCATTAGGATACTTCTGCACATTAGATGAATACACTTACATTAGCACATACAGTCTGAAAAGGGTCCGCGACACGAATTACAGGCACACCGCGGCACCGCAGGTGCCTCGAGCCAAAGCGAACAATAGCGTGGAAGCGAACAGCATTAGCGATGTGGAGTAACGATGTAGGTGACCCACATGGAGGGAGGTAAGGGCCTTCGCTAGAGGTGATAGGAGCACTTGTGCTAAGTGCAGATATGGTGGAAAGCTATATTTACTGACAGGAACTGAAAACCATTTGTCCTGTAGCGGTGTTATTAGCTGCTCCTTGTTATAAAATGGTAAATGCTCGGCCGCTCCATTTAGAGCATTTGTCAGAGCACTTCACTCCAGTTCTACAGCAGTTTAAACAAGGAAACACACCCTAGACACTCAAGCTAATAGGAAAAGCTTTGATAAACACTGAAGTATGTTTCTGTTCTCTGCCATGTGCCGCCCACTCATTTTGCATTGTCCTCGCCAGCGGTGCCTGACTGCATAAAGACAACTGTTAGGCAGTATGTCAGTCGAGGGATAACTCATCCAATCAGATTATCTGACAGGTTGTCTTTCTGAGGATCTCTGCAGTGACTTCCTGCTGGTCTACGATTGAAGAGCTCGGGTGGCCAGACATCCATCACACACCAGGACATCTGGGAGCTCGACCCTGATACTTACAGGTGTATGAAACGGGGCGGGTTGGATCATTTATATCATGTAATTTTATATATTACGGTCATGGTCTATTATCAAAACATCAACAAATTATCAACATACTTAAATTATTATTATTTTGCATGGAAAGTAATGGATGCAAATCAAAAGATGCACAATAATTCTGGCATCGGTGTAAATGCTTAATGTTATATATCTTAATGTATATATCAATTCTGATTGGATGAGTTATGTCTGAAGCTGCTAAAAAGTAAACACAACCCTTTTGAATATATGACATGTATTATTGTGGGAACTGCAAATGACTAAACTCCTCGTCTTGGTACACTATAAATACATAATATACATAATACATGCAAATCTTTACTCATTGGCATTTCGATAGTCAAATCATCCAGCACTATATGAAAAACAACAAGAGTTCATCTACACACACATACACGTCTGCCTTTAGATGCTTTTAGAAAACCTCACTTACACTGCCAAAACCTGTCTTTGATTATGAAATAGCATACATGAATACATACGCATATATGAATATATCACCATGTCTAACTTAGACTCTATTGTTGTAATCCACAAAAGCTCAAACGATTTAATGGATATAGGTCTTAAAGGAACATGTTTTTGGCATGTTGTCAATTACCACAGAGAACAATTATGACCCGTAAGTCACAAACAAAAATCACATTTACAGTAGTGGAATTACAGCGGAAATCAAAGGGGCAAGAAATAAGCAATAAAATCTATATTTATTTTTGAAATTCAAAATTCAAAAGACTTAAACAATATAAATGTTAAAATGAGACTAGAGTAATACAATCTGGTTAGCAGTGTTGCTATTGTTAACTTAAAATAAAACTATAAAAATTATTTTCATTAATTGAAATAAAATATAATATCAGATGAAAAACAAACTTCACAGTGACTGAAATAAAATAGAGCACTAAAATGACGAAAAATGAACTAAAAATTAATAAAAAAAATAAAATAAAAAAAGAACATGACAAAGTTACTTTGATGAAAACTTTAACTGAAAATATAAAAACTTAATAAAAACACTGACAAATATTTTACAAGTATGCAAATAATACTAAAATAACACTGCTGGTTAATAAGAAGTATCCAATTTATGATGTAGGTTACCATAATAATACAATATATAGCTAACCAAAAAATACTTTTATGAAATACTTTCTTGAAATACGGCACTAACAAAAGAAAGAAAAAAAAAGGAAAAAAAAGACGTAACCAGAAATTCACCCACCAAGAAAATTAGTTAAAATATTTTAAACGCATTTAATAAAAGCTGCATATGTTTTATTTATTTAAAGCCTCAGTTTTTAATTGGAAGTGCTTTACTGTAAACAAAACTTTGAATCAAAATTATTTTCTGTGGTGATTGGCTACATATTGCAATAGAGAATTCATTTTATGGATCTTAATGGATCTGCATCTCATTTAACACTCCTTATATTAATTGACATTTCTGAGACCAAGCTAGGCTGAAATATGCCAAATATTTCAAAACATGAATAACAGCATAAAACCATAGACAGTATATAAACTGGACACAGCGACCCCATAGGTATCAACGGAGAGAAATGAAGTCAATTAGAAGCACTCACTTCCTGATCGCAAGGCGAACTGCGCAGGCTCAAACTGAGCTTGACGACGTAGATGTGACGTGAGCAACCTGTAGGTCTTCTAGTAGCTGTGCCGAGAGAAATCTGAATCATTCCCTTCCGAATCTCGCAGAGACGGAGAGCGTGAGCATTTGCTGTCCATGAGCAGCAGCGGGAGCAACTTTATCACTCTCTATGGGTTTCTCCCTTGACTTTATGCCTCCACGTCCTCCCGATTGCTTGCGAGCTTCTCTGCCTGTCCATACGGTAATTTCTCGACTTGTGCGACAGAGTCGCGCGGGTATGACGCAATCGTTAGCCTATTTTTACAAAAACTGCTTCAACGGGGCCATAACGTAAGATACAAGGTAATGGAGCCTTTTATACATTTTCGTGTTTCTTTAGAAATAAATAATGGACAAACGGTGTCTTTAAACGCCTCAGATGTAAAGTTATTCGCTGTCAAAGTGACGCCAAAATGAATGGGAGTCAATGGAATGCTAACAGCAGGTGGGGGTCCGCTAGCCAATGGCGGCGCCCAGGTCGGCTTCAATGTCTTTCGGAACACTGCCCCCCTGCATAAAACGACTGATAGCGAAGAAAGCAGCATTTGTACTTTGTCAGAAAAATCGCTCCTGCAGAAAATGGTTTCTGCAACAAACTAATCCCAGCAGACTGTTTATTCATTATCATATCTTGAAGGACCGGGTGCACAGGTGACGGAGAGCCGCTGCTCGGTTTGAGGATTCACATACAGCGCTTGTGAGTTAATAAGACATGAAGTGGAGAGATCTGACCTGCTTGGCTGAAGAAAGCCTCAGGAGTTCATGTGGAAATGTGTTTGTTTGTGCGTCACTGACCTCTTTAGGTTAAGGAGAGCCCAGGGGATGCCAGTCGGGGTCTTGAAAGCCGGCAACAGCTTCTCTCCTAGTTCAACAGCTTTTTTCCTGAACACCTGAAGTGAAAGAAAGACAGACGGACACATAGAGGTTAGTCTAACCTCATCTACGCAGAGCAACAGCAGAGCCGTGTAACCTCTAGCTGCCCCTGCCTTCCCATAAACTCAACATATTTATTTTATCAGTCATATTTGCATGATACACAGAGTCAGCTGACAGAAAGAGAGGCATTGATATTCTGCTGAGGGCTGGATTTGGGAGACGGCTGATAACAGCAGATAAGATGAGGGCACGCGGCCCGCTGTAAACCTGCTGCCTGCCTGTCATCTTCTGTCTGCTATCTGGCCCTTCATTCTACTCCTCTGACATTTCAAACCATCAGGGGCTGCTACCAATCCCTCGACCAGCAAATGTGCTGCATATCCGACGGCTGCTGAGATGGTATCGTGCGGAGCCAAAGCGGACAGATCTGACTTTAGATGGTTCATCCAGAAATGCTAAGAGGTCTTGGACCATATTCAACACTCAGAATTGTATGCGTTTACACGATCGTTTAAAAATGTGGCTTTTTTCTTTTAAAGAAACTAATACTTTTATTCAGCACGGACACACTATTTTGATCAAAAGTCACAGTAAAATACATTTATTTCCCATAAAAAGATTACGCAGCCGAACGGTTTGCAACATTGATAAGAATAAGAAATGTTTCTTGAGTAAATCAGCGTATTAGAATGATTTCTGAAGGATCATGTGACACTAAAGACTGGAGTAATGATGCTGAAAATTCAGCATTACCATCACAGGAATAAATTATGTTTTAAAATATATTCAAATAGAAAACAGTTTTTTTTTTACTCATAATAATATATCACAATATTACCGTTTTTATTGTATTTTTGACCCCTACCATAAACTTTTCAACGGTAAAGGACATATTAAAATAAAATAAATTATAATATATATAATTTCATGATTAATATCCCTGTAGATTTCTATTAATGTTTTAAAAAAAATTTAAAAAATAAATATAGTATTTATTGAAATAAACTGATAAGGTCCGCTTATTGCTTTAATTGTAATCACTAATCACTAATATGATTAGTTATTCAACAACATACTCGTGTCAGAAAAAATATACATTTGTATTCTTCATCAAAAGTTGTGTATAAAAAAAAATAAAGCACATAAAAAACTTATTGACAACTATAAACTAATGACTTTGAACCACAAACAATTACTCATGGTATGAAAAAGTATAAGTTTATTTATATTCCTTAACCAATTACAGCAAGACTACCACTAATAATTCTCACAATTTAAATAAAACCTTTGATAAAACATTAACAAGCTAGACAAAATGATATCGCCAATACAGTAAATTAGCATAATTGGTCAACAAATGTTCGATCTGTAGTTTTCTTTTGTCATTAAAACACATGCTTATGATCAACACACATAATGTACAGTCACAACGCAGCACTGATCCGTACCTTAAGATCATAATAACTATTAGTCAAGGTTTCTTGCATCAAAAATGTATCCGGTTTGACCTTCTCTCTGACTTCTTCAACCTTTACGACTTTTATATTTAAATGACCAGCTTTCCTGTCCCATTTAAGCAAATATTTATGGCATGTGTTGCATCTCTTTTAAAGGGCTACTTTGGCGAAGGATGCAGATCTGTGTCAGAGAGGTGGACTTACTCGTCCCTCTTGTAATTCATCCTACGAGTCAGAAAGCCCACAAAGCAAAGGTCCCATGAGCACGGACAGATCGCTGCGTGAGAGCCTTTCACAACACGAGAGAGGAGACGCGGCACACACTGCAATTCAACGACTTGTCAAAATTTATTGTGGAATAAAAGCAATGCGCTAGCGTGAAGCAGTAAAACAATAATAATCATACAATTGGGATTAAATTAACTGTAACGCTGAAGAATGTTAGAGTCAGTTTCATACCTGATCATAAATCCCACTACTGAGCTCATCTACAGCTCCAAAAGAGGACGTCTTTACCTCACATTCGTCTGCAATTCGGTATGCATATCGAGGATGAGGTCAACACGAAGCGTTTTCCCCAGCGCCTCACCGGCCTAGATGAAGTCTGTGTGCTCGCCCTTGCTACTTCAAACACAAGGTCAGCTGTTATCTGTTATCCTGTCCGTGTGAATTCACTTAGCAGGTTGTCTGGTTGGATGTCACCAACAGGCCCGCCACCTCCACCACATCCAATGCTTTTAGGAAAATGTTTACAGAACGTTTGGAAGTGAGCCTTGAACTGCCACGTACAGCCAGCATCCTTTCTATTCAGAAACAGACAGAAACTCCGTCAAAACTGCTTTTGAGATCGTTTTTAATTACATGCATAAATAAATGCACATATATTTAGTCAACATATGCAGGTGTGCATTATCAATCATAGGTGTGATTGCATTCACTTTCAACAATTCAATGGAACAATTCCATTGATCGGCTGTCCCATGACTCCGAGAAAGCTGAAGACGAGCGGCTCTGCTAGACATTTTCAAATAGACTGATGGTGACAATGTTTAATATATCAAAAACAGACAGCCTATAATATAAATGAGAACTGATGGCCATAGCATGATAGATATTCATGTGGTCAATGTATCAGTGGAGTACAGAGTTTTTACTGATTACATTAATTTAACAAATTACAAAATTAAGCATGATTAAGAGGTGCTTGTCTGTGCAAAACCATGATGCCTTAGTAATACAAAAATATTTTTTTAAAGGCATAGTTAACCCAAAATTGAAAATCTTGCCATCATTTCCTCACCCTCATGTTGTTCCAAACCTGCATGAGTCTCTTTCTTCTGTTGAACACCAAATAAGATATTTTGAAGAATGTCGGTATATATATGCCATTAACTTCCATATAATTTTATACTATAGGAGTCAATGGCTACCGTCAACGGTTTATAATAATAATAATAATAATAATTAGTATTATTATTGTAGATTATATAGTAGATTATAAAAGTAATGCTGAGGAGAAATAAAACAAGGTTAAGCAGACTCATAACTTGAAGGTCGCTTAAAAACGTCTTGTGACACTTCAAGGTGTAAGTGCGAGTGTGTATGAACACGTACAAGACACAAACTGTTGGTCAAATGCTATGTCCACTAAATAAGATAAATAGCCTTGACAGTGGACTGTGACCTCACGAGCCTTTACCTAGATTACTGTTAGGACTACAGGGACAGGAGCACACAGCTGCAGAGAGCCATCTGACCCTTTCAAAGCTCTCTGGATCAGTCTGATCCAGGTTTGGAGAAGAGCGGACAAAAAGGTTCAAGAAAAAAACAATGAAAGGAAAGCCCTAAAGCTCAAGACAGCTTCGACAAAGGCTGACATTTACGCCACCGTGAAGACCACAGCTCACGCAAAAGGGAGACTAGAAAGTGTATTTTGGAGAAATGAAAATATGGCTAAACTAACAGCAAAGGTGCTGCATGTAAATTTGGAATTAATTTCAACTTCAAAATCAGGTCACATGAATGAAGCTCTTTTGAAAAATGCAAATTAAATCTATCATTAACTTTAGGATAGCTTTGCACAAACAAGGACAGAAATGTTGAGACGAATGTACTATTCCAGTATATGTTATTATTACCAAACAAACAAAGTCTTTTATTTAAAAAGTACATTAAAGAGTCCATTTTCCACATAGATACTTTTGGAAAACAGATTTTGATCTACAAGAGTAATTGCTGTGAAAGAAAATCTATTATCAGATCAATCCGAGGTAAACCGGGCAGACAAAACAAGGTCAACATTACCAAATGATAATCCCAGAAGCAGTAGCCCAGTTGAACTCCATTTACCAAATTAAAGGTGTTTAATATATTTTTTTAAACACACCATGTTAAATGGTTTTCACCATCCATGGTGGGGTTTGCTAATGTGTTTAAGTATCATTATTACTATTGCTCATACTTAGTTTCAGTGATATGAACCAGTGGCCATCATTAAATGTTGAACTTTGGCTTTGTTTGTGCTATGATATACCTCAATGTAGTAAAAAATGTAATAAAATAAGCTTTTGTGAAATGTTCGAATTGGCCAAGAGAACAGTACAAGCGCATGGAGGGAAGAGAACAGAATGATATTTCTTGGATTACTGGTAAACAACATTCCCCTGACATAACATCACAAAGAATAATGAACAAAGTGCGTAGATTCAGTAAGGGATCGTTGTCAAAGTTGCATTCAATTATTGAACAACAACTATGAGCTATGTTCTTACGACACTGTTTAAATTGGCACGGAACCCTTTAATGCCATGAGCTACACAACAGAGCTCAACAGAAGCACTCAAGCCGCCGGACGCTAAATAATAGTTCGAAAGCATCACTTTTGATGGAGTTTCTGGCCGTTTCTGTTTCCAGTTATTCCGAATAGAAAGGATGCGTGCTGAACGTGTGACTGAGGAACAGAGATGATTCTGAGAGAGAAGGACAGTGCATTCCATTCAGAAAGTATCACCCAAAGCGGTTCTTCTTTCCCAACCAATGCCAGAGCTTTAGAGCCCTGAAAAGTGTGGGGCTCAAATATAATTGTCATTTGAAACTCATTTATAGAGTTTTTTTTATTTGTATTATTTAAATATGTTAATAATGATTAGACTAAACACTTCAGTGCCCTCCGAAGGTATAATTTTAGGTTGTTTGGCACATAGAAAAACGTGTGTGTGTGTGTGAGAGAGAGAGAAAGTCTGGTGCTTAGTCATACTAATATATATATATATATATATATATATATATATATATATATATATATATATATATATATATATATATATATACACACATTTTTTCATGAAAATGTTTTGATCATTGTGTAAGTTTAGCTACAGGAGTGCAGGAGTACACAGACACTCAGACACATGAAAACAGAGCGAGATTTCATACATTTCAAATCATAAAACCCAAGTTGAAAAATGTATGAAATGAGCGAATTCTCTTCAAACTTGTGCTACATGGCATGAATTATCGATTTTCAGTAAGGTCTGAAGTGAAGAACTAGCCTACACTTGATATCTTTCAGGCCTAACAGCATGTAGAGATACAGAGCAGTCACACATTAATAATTAAAAGCTCTTAATTAATTGAAACAAGACTAAGAAGCTTAAAAAGCCGAAGCAAAAGAGTTGTTTGACACGGCACTACAGTGCTAAATGGCTGTCACCACTGACAGACGGCAGAAAGGATCATTTGACATCACTTAGGGTCTGGTACAGTATCATGTCATCAAGCGAGCGGGAGACACTTCTGAAAGTAGCACCTGAAAGCAATTACTCTGAACACTTCAACATATTTATCTTAAGTCAGCAGAGCGAGGCAGCTCTAGCCCACGAGGCTCAGCCTTTAACTTCAACAGTGTGCAAGAGCAAGACAGATGAGGGGGAAATATGACCACGGAAAAAGGGTGTATAGAGCCAAAGTGAAGGACACCATTAAACCCACAGGAACCTGTGCCACTGTCATCTCATTATCAGAACATTAGTGACCATCAGCTCATGAGTTCGAACCCGGCACAAGTAAAAGAGGTGTCATTTAAGCGATAAATCATGGCTTCTACAAATCACTGGTCTGGAAACGAGCAAGAATTGCAGAAATACTGTAGATAACGTAACTTAGCACAGAATAGCCATGTTCATGAGTAGTTGACAAATGTCTCCCAGTTCGTTTGAGTTTAAAATGAGACCAAATATTCACTAAGGTTCACATAGGACTCTGACCAGGTCAAAACATGAGACTGATGGGAGTTATTCTCAAGCCGCTTCTTGGTTGACTTGCAATGTGGGCAGGAGTGTTGTCTTATTGAAAAAGAGCATCGGATCATTCCTCTTTAGATAACAGTTTTTCAATTATGGGAAGTAAGCCATTCTGCAATATTCTCCTGTGCTCTAAAGCATTAAATGATCTTTCACAGGGAAGCAGCTCACCGATACCAGCAGCTGAAAAGGCTCCCTGTACAAAGACACCTCTTCCTGCATGCTTCACTGTGCTAGAGAAGCATTTATTATATTTCTCAGCAGATTTTCAAAGACGCTGCTCTGGAGCATCACCATGCAACTCGTGTTTCATTGTGATTCATCACTCCACACATAACTTTCCATCGTCTGACATTCTGTCTTTGATGATTTCCAAAGAAAGCAATCGCTTTTTATAGAGCATTTGCTTAAATTGAGTTAATTTCCTGACCAATCATTTGTGGTTAAGTCAATTAAAAGCTTAGTGTTAAGCCATTTTGGACTTTGCTTATTTTTTTGGCCCAGTTGTATACAGTCCAATGCACTTGGCAGAAGCCACCAAAATTTGCTTTGCCAATAAATAAAATGGACAAATGTAATAACGTGCTGTAACCAATATAATAGTGTACAAAAAAGTTAATCTCCTTTGGTAATGTATAAAATATATGTATTAGCAATATATCTATCTCCCACATTGTTCTCTAAATGTTGCCAATGGCTTTCCTCAGTCAACTACTAGTCAATTCTAGTGTATTTTGAACTGTTCTGAACAGAGGCAGTTACAACAAAACCTTGCAGGGAACTATGTTTAATCAAACAATGTAGTCAGAGAGCTTCCTTTATGAGCATAATAGAAAGGAACTAATCTCTCTTTTTTATCTTTAGGGAAAACATCATAAAAGTGATGTATTCAAGATATGTACAGAGAGAAGAAGAGTGCACTAAATGAATAATGAAACCTGTGATATTTCCCCAAGGTTGGATTCAGATACCTGAGTGCGAGAGCGATCGCTCATATGAACGCAGTCGGTAAATTACACCCAGAGCTCCAGCCAAAGGCTGCTCTGCGCCGGCTTTCCTTTGGCTGCAATACAAGACGTGTTGTAATAACGGAACAGCCTGCACACATCTGGTCGGTATAGTAGCGCAATTCAGATGCATAACGCACAGATCTCTAACTGATGTATAATACTGTACTGTATAAACCTCAAGGTACTAATTCTCACTTACAAAGCTCTCCATAACCTTAGTTCTACGTACTTATCGGACTTACTTCAGCCTTATGCTCCTGTTTTTCCTTACGCTCTTCTAGTGCGGGATTGTTAGTCACCCCTACATTTAATTTAGTCTGGTGACTTGTGGCTCCCAGGTTGTGGAAAGCTCTTCCTCAAGACATCAGTCAAGCATCCACCCTTTTCTATTTCAAAAACCTCTTAAAAACACGCTTTTTTCCTCTGAAAATTACTCTTCAGTTCTCAGTCTGTAAATTGTACCGTATTATGGATATGTTATTTATTTGAATTCCTCTTTGTTTGTATCTTTAACCTAACTTTGTAAGCAACATCTGTATATTCTTTCTGCCCTTGGTATGTGTATTGTGCTTCGATGCTGATGTGGTTCTGTTCCTTTGTAAAGTGAACTTGGGTGTTGGAAAGGCGCTATATAAAGAAAAATGTATATTGTTGAAGCTTGTTTCACACTACTCGAAAACATGTTTTTATCTTAGCACCAATATGAACTGATTACAGTAAAATTGAACAGCTAGATTCCCATTTACAGGTCACGCAAATAAACAAATCAAAATGAATGTTTAACATTTATTTTTCAGAATAAATATTTAACATTTATTAAGCTTTTCCCCAAATAAATCTTACAGACACTAAACTTTTAAACGGTATAGTGTAGATTTTATGACGATCAAGTTTTATAGTTCTAAAGAGAAATACTCACTTTATTTTCCAAACACGTCTGCGGTTCTTTTTACGCCGTAGAAACACTGTCGGTGTGAAAGCAGTTGCATTTACGCTGCTTTCTTTACTTAGCGCTGCTCAAAACAGCCCTAAAACTCACCTTTTTCAACCTTATTCAGTCTGATAAAGAACACCACAAAGATTCGCCTACATAATGCTTCCGCTGGCTGGTGCGTTTCTCTGTAATAAATGAATTCTGCATTAAATGCCAGAGTTTGTCTGCCAGATGTGTACAGCAGTGTGACAGACAGCTGAGGAATAATTGATTCCTCTAAGGCTGAGCAGGCATATTTTTAATAGGACAGATATACGGTAACATGGGGCCATTGTGCTAATAATACAAAGGGGATGAATGGGCATCAAGGCAGAATGAAAGCAGAATTTATCAGCGGCGGATCCTGTTGCAGCTCTTTTCAATAGGACACTGAAGTCTCTGTGTTCAGACACACTGAGTCGGTGACATACCTTGACATTGTGACATGTCATATCAAAGAAGTGGATGGGGAAATTTCTACTTGCAACAAAAAATACAAGCTTAACAATACCAGTAAGCTCAAATTTGCTAGAAAACACATCCCTGTGATGGTCGGCACCAATATTTAGTTGTCAAGGGCATGCCTGGAAATGATAACCAGTGTAGTCATACCGTAGCCATTCAGATGAAAATGAGGGGCTGGCTGAAAAGACAAGATGGATGGCATGAGATGACAGGGACGAAAGATAGATGGAGAACAGGCTTTCAGCATTGTGATGAAATAGGCCACAGGGACGCACCTGTGCTCACTGATAAAGCAGAACTAGTGAGAACGTGGAGCCGTACTGAACCTGAACGTCATCCCTCGCCATATCAAAGGAAGAATAGGAAGCATGGTGTGATTTCACAGGCTACTGCCAAACTCAAGAGTAGGGTTGTCAAGTTCCAGTACTTTGGCACATGCTAAAATAATATTGGTAGTACTTCCGCCAGGTTCACACATACTGTTCCAGTGCGTATGCAGTATGGGCTCATTGTGTTTTCCCATATAACACGTTTGCCGTGCACAACTGATCCGCGGCTGTATACCACAAACACAACATTTATTCATTATCTTTATTTCTAATACAAAAGCATTCAGCATTGTGATTCTCTTGTTCACAGTGCATTTAAAATCTTTCATAGATGCATTCACATTTAAAATCACTTTTTTAATTTAAACAACATATTTAATGAATTACTTCTATATAGCTTTATATAATAAGTTGCTCAAGCAAGTGGCAAAACATTTAAACATACTTTTCTTATGTTAAAATGAATTAAAACTTACAATTGACAAAAATAGCATTTAAATCTTTATACATAAATCCTGCGGGTCATCAACTTGTTTTTTCACCTCCATGGAGAGACGATTGCCATTCATTAGGTCACCTCGCTTATCTGTGTGTGATGTAAGGTGTAGTTTTCCTTGCTTTACCCTGGGCAAAACCCCATATGTTGACTGTGAAACAGAGTTTTTTTTATATATGCATTTATGGTGAAATTACTACATTTTCAGGTCAATCCATGTTTATTTTAGTGCAAACAATGCACTGCCGCTTTAATTCAGTATGTGCAGTAGAGCCAAAATGTGGAAACGCACCGCTCAGAATGCATTCCCGGATCACATCCGTGTGCGGAAGGGCTGGGCGATATGTAAAAAATATTTTATCGATAATCGCCTTAAAAAATATCGCGATATCCGATAATATCGTCTACCCAAGCCCCGCCCCCAACACGCCCCGCCGGAGACAACGCTACCGACATACACCGTTAAAAAGTAATGTTGAGTTTGGCTGCACTTTATCTAATGATAGCCTGCGATTTAATTAGTTTAATTGAATGATTGAAACGTTAAAGATTTTACTTTGGTTAGTTTGAGCTTAAACAAGCATAAGACATTAGCTTTGCTATTATGTTAGTGTTGCTAATCATTTCCACACTGTTCTATCGCATGTGTTTGAAACGGATTTCGTTTCGCGAGGAGAAATATTAAATATAACTGAACTGAACAGAAGACAATTTGGTGATTGTAATGGTGAATGCATGTTGATGTTATAGCAAGTGTCTTGCCAATTTGTTTTTCAAAAGGTCCGATGTTTCTCTTTCTTTCTTTTTTGGCGGTATGCCTACCTATCGCCTGATTTAATGATGATCAGTTTAATTTCCTAATATGTAGCGCTGTTTTTAAACTTGTATTTAAACTATAGCCTACTATATTTATTATTTGTCTAAAATTAGGAATTAAAAGCGATTTTTTTCGTTCTGCATGAGAAAAAAGGTTTTTCCCCTCCTCCTTTTTGGTCTAATAGAGTTCCAATGTCACCGCCATTTACGAAATAAAAATTATAGCTTTAATTATTTAGAGACAGAAGTCATTAAAAGTTATGGATATTATTTTCTTGTGTTATTTATTTTTATTTAAAGCAAAGTATAACGCTTCCAATAGCCTGTAACGGAGCTGCCAACATAAACTCCGAATGCGTGCATGAGAGATTCAAATCAACGAAATCTCTGCTTTTCTAAATTAACAGGATAGTTTATTTTTTTCATATGCAGAACAAAATTGTATAAAAACTAATAGCATATGAATAAAATAAAAATAATTTAAAGATCAAGAAATCCAGAAAAAAATGTTTAACAAAATTACGAAAGTAAGGATAATGTATGACCGGGAACGCATAAGGTCTCGGCTACACAGACATGTTGCCGTTAGAGCAGTCAGCACCGAAAAACGGGCATATAAAATGTTAGTTAAAGTTACAAAAGTTCAGTGAGTTATTTTCTTTTTCCTTTGTTTTTTGATCATCATTAATGGTGGCAGCGAGTATTTTTCTTTCTCCACTGAAGACAAAATCGACTTTGTTTACGGGGATATTTGAACTTGAAAAAAGGTGTGTAGGCTACTGACGTCTTTCTGTGGTTGAAACAACTATTCTTCTGATGTTTATTTGATTCTATAAATTAACTAAGGATAATTGTGAGATATAATTCTGTGTGTATGTGTCCGTGCATTATGTGAGAGGCGGCTCGTTGTTTGAGTGCACAGCTCAGAACACATCGCGCGTGCAGAAGTGTTCATTCGTCTTGCGCTTCAAGAATTCTATCAAGAAGAATCAATTTTCTATTCCTAATGCTAATCCTAACTATAAGAAATATTTAATTCATATTATTGCATGTGAATAAATATGTATATCTATAGGGCTATGTGAAATATAGGCTATGTAATTTTTTTTATATCGACGATTATCGTCTAGAAACGAATGTTATAATCGACATCGCGATACTTGGGAGACATCGTCGATATACGATAATATCGTCATATCGCCCAGCCCTAGTGTGCGGTATGAATGGTCTAGTCTGACCGGTTAACATTGGCACAGAAAATAATATGCAACACATACTGAGTATGTGTGAACCTGGCGTAAGTTCGCCGTCCGCCTAGAAGCTGTCTGCAAGGTGACCATTGCTGAACACTTGCATATATGTATTTGCTGGATGAAATGAATCTTGGTCCATATTATGATGAAAATTTGGCTTTGCCATCACAAGAATAAATAATATTTCAAAATATATTAAAATAGAAAACATTTATTTTAAATATTTCACAATATTACTGTTTTTTATTTTATTTTTTTGATCAAATTAATGCAGCCTTGGAGATAATGAGAGACTTTATTCTATACATGTACATTATATATATATATATATATGTATATAAACAAACATTTAAAAAAATCATAATGACCCCAAACTTTTGAATGGTTACCTGCATCAAGTATTACCTGCAAGAGATAAAGCATATAATCACAACATAATAAAAAATACCATCAAGTCCTTCATGTGCTGACCTTTATCCAAAGGCTGCCACAAAAGGCATACTTGGATCATTCTTACCAGACGATAAAGTGGTCTGAAACCTTCGAGATCAGATAGAAGGGGCCACTCAGGGACAGGACGAAAGGAAAGGCTGCTTTACGCAATCGCAAACCTGTCAAAACACTCTGTGAAAAGACACATTTTCATTTTCCTCTCTCTATTTCTTCTGTCTGGACAAGATAAATGTGTGAAAGAAGGTCAACTCAAACAGATAACTCTGGAGTTCTTGAGTCTTTGTGACTGATTCATTAAAAGGTTTGGCTCAAAAGCATCATTTGTTTGTGAATCATCCAACAATGACTTCAGCTTTTGAAAATTAACGAGTAAAATCATTCTGCACACTGTTTACCTATTTCCTTTATTTTCAAAATAAAACCGCAATGTTTCTGTTGAACATGGCCCATTTAGCGCAATATAAATCAGACTGTAAGCTCACAAAATATGATTTGCTCTGCCGTAATTCAGAACAGTCTGTACAACTTTGCATTTCAGTGTTCAAAACAGGCTGATGAAAATGGAACAACTCTAGATTTCTTGTCTTATAATAGACTTTGTTGCATTCAAAATGAAGATGGGAGCCATGCTAAATCTGATGATGCAAGTTGGTGACCTTTCTGGAGAGGCAGACAACGAACAGAAAAGGCTGCCATCGCATTCAGCTCTAAATGAGAGCGGCAAAATAAAACCTGCTGTCAAGCAGAAACTCTCGCTAGTGTGTTACAGCGAAGACTTTAACCTTTAAAGAACCCACAACAGCCAAAGGAAATGTGGGAACTGGAGCAGAGTGATTCCATCAAATATCAGCCGATGAAATATCACGCCAGCTTATGTCGTGTCAGTGTGCCCAAGTGGATACACTTAAGAGCAAGTTCAGTCACTTCCTGAAAAAATAAAATACAAATCTGATACACTACGCTTTTACTGTGTAAATAATCACATTATTTTTTGAGGAATCTGACAATTTCATTCAAGCCGAGTACAGAGTTTACGGCATGAGCCTGACAAACAATAAAAACAAAATGTGAAGGTTTTCCCGAGGATGGTTAGGTTTCGTCCCGTAGAGCAGGACTTCTGAATATTGGTATGAAGTAGTGTTGTCAAAAATATTGATATTTCGATAAATATCGATACTGAAATATCTGAACGGTACCAATACTAATTTCCCGAAGTATCGATACTAGCCGAGCGGTCACTTTCACTTTCACTTCTCTCCAAAGGCGCGTTGACAAACACCACACGTGACGCACTCGTCTCATTCGCTCTGGTTAAATACAAATAGCCAGTGAAGTGAATGGAAAGATGGCGAGGGCGGCGCCCCCCGCGACCGGCTTTGGTTGATTGATAAAGAACACCGCGAGCGGGCATGTCGGAGTCGGAGAATAGCGTGGACACGCGCTACACACCGCGAGCGGGCATGTCGGAGAATAGCGTGGACACGCGCTACACACCGCGAGCGGGTATGTCAGAGAATAGCGCAGACACGCGCTTCACACTGCGAGCGGGCTGCGGGCACCCAAAAGATTGTTTGACAATCAATAATCCCTCACATCACTCATTTTTTTAAATTATTTTATAGGTGAAAACAGACTTAAGGAACAGGCTCCAGGGGTACCATTTAGCAAGCATAGGCTACGCTCAGCATCACGGGTGTTTGTTGTTTGGACAGACCTTTCCCCACTGTTAAAAAAATCCTAAAGGAAACACTGTAACTCTTCTCATTTTAACTTTTCTGAAACATAAACCTAGATGGCCTAGTATTGTTGTTGAAATGAGTCTGTGTTGTCTCGTTTTTTCACCATAATTCTTAAAGTTAACATAATCTGACTGAGGAACCAGTAAATATTTTAACTGTGGTCAAATGTAAATTAACTTGTGCCTATTTAACTTTATTCAGAAAATTATTATTTAGTTCTGCAATTTGCCTTCATTAGCGATTATCATCAATTTGATTACACAGATATTAATTAAACTAAACAGCTAGACAATGGCATCTCTGAATTCAATAATGAAATGCCTTTAACTGAAAATGTAATGTTTAATCTTATTATTATACATTACTGACACTCTATCCTCCAATTTGATACTGTTAAGTGCTTTTTTGTTACAGTAGGCTATATTTTAATCTTTGATAACGTAGGTTATACAAATACAACGGGTAATGTTACCCCTGGTCCAATTAAAAAATATTAACAAGAACTCAGGACATTTTTGTTCATGTAAAATATACCTCATTGTCATGTTCTAGACTTGTTATATTTAGCTTTAAATAAAAAAAATATCCCCTTAATATAGTGGCAGTTTTTCTCTATGTGGTATCGAAAATGGTATCGAATATCGATATTTTTCAAGGTATCGTATCGAAGTTAGAAATTCTAGTATCGTGACAACACTAGTATGAAGCTTTCTCACCGAAACGAAAGAAAGACTACCAAACTGACATACCAAAACTGACCAGAGTTGGCTTTATTTTTATTTAGTTTTAAAACAAAGGCATAAATTAATTTTTTTTTTTCAATCTTAGGGACCTCACATTTTTGAACAGTAGAGTGGTATATAACTACATCCTCACTATGAAATGTACTTATAAAAAGATTTTAAAAAGATATGCCATGCTTTTACACAGTTTCTAAATGGTGTAAACACTGGCCAATACAAGAAATATGAGCTGTGGCTCAATGGCTGGAGTGCCATTTCTTTGCTCAAGTGATATGTATCTAAAACTACAGCAGCCAATGAACTGTAACAAACAAAACGGCCTCGCTCGGTTATTCAAACAAAACATTCGCCAAGGAAAATAATGCAAAAGCTTATGGGATGAATAAACACAAGCTGACATAAAAGTGAAGAATTACATGAGGGATCAAAAATCAATGTCTGAAGTCTGTAGCCTGTGAAGGCGTTAAGACGTCCAACTGGTAACTGAGCTACAGGACCTGCCAACAAACCTATGAAGATCTGGTTCTTAAACCTGATCAAGCTGTGATAATCCTTCCAAAACTTCCACCGATGTGTGACCCCTTTCACATAAACCAATTTTCGCCCTGTCAGGGTATCCTGTGGTGCGAAAAAGTCGAGTGAGAAAAACACGGTGGGCTGCGTTCCTGGCAAAAGGAAGGAATACAAAGTAATGCGCAAGATTTCACATGAAAACTGAGGTTTGCCTCCAAGTGCCTGTAACAAACAGATTGCAACAGTAATCATGCTTAACCTAAATACAGCATGCTGCATCTGAAAATACTACGGCCTATTAACGCTGGAGATTATGCAAGTGGCTTCTAAACGGCCTGGGCTCGGTAATCCAATTATGTTAGTTCAGGACTAAATGACCAGAGCTAACGCAGCATAAAATGCCTGAATGGAGACGGGAAGTAGAGCTGTATGTGTATGTGTCCGTCTAGTGCCTTCATGAGTTTTAAGGTCGTGTTTTTGACGTAAATGAGAGGTTTTGTTGTTTAGAGATGGAAAGTTGACACAGCAATGCATGACAGTAATGGTCGGACACAGGTGGCTGTTAAGACTTGCCTTGTTGAACATGTCTGGGATGTCTCTGCGTTGCTGTGATGAAACTCAGTTTTTCTCGCCAAAACAAACACCCTGACAGCAGTGCCAAGCCTGAGGGGGCAAATCTAAGCAGTGAATCATGAATAAAATGCGATAAGAGGCAGACAAAAACAATAAAGCCGGAGGACCGGATTCGACATGTTCGAATTAGAGCTTTGGCCAACTGTGAACGGTTCACTTCTCCGCTTCAATGAGCGCCGGCTCATGTCCAATCAGACACCTGCAGAGCGAGGAGAGTCAGGCCAAACACTCTGAATGCAAACCTCTTCACCTTGCAACCTCTCCAGACGGCCACCTGCAGAGCCGGGCATTTGCGAGCGATCTCGCATGGCAACAGGTTGGAAGAGTCAGGGAATATTAAAAAGCAATCAGAATATATGCAGTGTTCAAAACGTCTTGAAAAAAAAAAAACGAACCTCAAAAACATCAACAGATGGAAAAGAATTCAATAAAACCAGCAAGTGGCCACTTATTTCTGATTGCGTTTGTGTTGCTGGTGATATAGTGTGAAATTGAAGCTTAGCAAAGCTTGTTTGAGCTCCGTCCAGCTCAACTGTGAGGGCTGAAATGAGTCTGATCCCTCCAAACGGCATTAGGGCCTGACCTTAAACCCCAATGCGGCAAAACACGATAATACGTCACAATAAGCACTGGAGAAAAATGTGTAGAAGAGAAAATTTGAAATACAGGACCAAATGACTATAACTTAATCAATTTACTCAATAGGAATGAGACATTTACTAGTCTAAGCTGGCCATTTCTCATACGAAAACTGAGGGGGCCAGATGCGAAAGCAGATTTGCCAATGCAAATTTTGCCCTTATCAACGTGAAGACTCAGAGGTCAAGTGGCTTGACGGACAAGCCATTTGTGGAAAGGGTAAACGAAGGAATGTTATTTCATATAAACCGCTTGGAATATTTTGAGCATCCAAATGAAGTGGGCCTTCATTTCCCCTCACCAAACTAACTCATTTGTCATGTTAATGGACTTTTGGTTTTCGGGCACAGACTCACGCAGCGTTCCTGATGCTCCTCATAGTTATTTAGAAAGCTGCAGCATTTTTCTTTCTCTAGTATCAGTCAATAAAGTTTTCCTGTGATTACTGTGTAATATGAAGAGTCTTTCCCTGAAGCAAGCTTATATTTAGCAAACTTTACAATAACAGGCTAATCATCCTTGAATTGGCCATCAGAACCACATGTCTTGTCTAAACATATTTAAGTATGAAAGATTCTTCAAATAAATCACCAGGACTCGTTTCTAAAACGTATGGAAGAAATATTATGGCATAACAAATCAATCGGCAGTGTTTCGATGTTAGGCTAGCTAGTAATAAAAAATTAAAAAAAAGAAAGAATCAATGCTAATTAACAATGATAGAAAACCCAATTAGGAATTCCCATGGCTGACAAACTGTCGCCTATGGAAACACAATGAGACTACGATCTGATAAAGTCCAGGGAGTCCAGTGAAGGCTTTTCTTCATCTTGTGTTCTGCAGCTCGTCTCTCAGTGATGATAGCCCTGCAAATGTACTAAAGACGGATAGAAACAACGCCTGAGTGCAGCTTCCTCCTGAGACATCTGCCTGTTCTTTCTTCTCTTGCCTTCGCTCTCTGCCAGGCCTGTTCTTCTCAACAGCATAATTCATAAAAAATAGACCATTCTTGTCAAATAGGTATGGGTCTAATGTTTTCCCAGCACTCTGTATGTTGAAAGAAATGTAAAACGGCGGCCATACTTAAAGAATATGACATTTCTGAAATGTGAAAACACCGAGCTGAATTTGAAGGAAGTAACTCTGGGGACGGGAGATAAATTGGCCTTGCTTTAAATAGTAGGAAAGCCTGGTCCAATGGGAACCAGAAGGCCATGAGAGAGGGGGAGCAGTGAGTCATACGTGCAAATGTACAAAAAAATAAATTTAATTGGCTGGGTATGCTAAAGAACATCAGCATCTGCTATAACACTGATTAACTGCTCAACCAAGCTCACAACATTAACAACACAAACAGGCCATTATGTGGGTGAAAAACTCAGACGTACCTGGTCATTACCTGATTAAACCTCAAGTCTCAAGTGGCACTCTGCCTGTGATTTGTGATTATGGCAGAAGAGTGTGAATTGCTAAGGATAACAATTTACACTCTTCTGCCATAATCACAAATCAACAAACACACGCTGAAGACACGTGACGGAAAATGAAGATGCAGGAACTGACACACCAGAGGAAGCACTGATAGAGCGCTTGATGGACAGGAATGATTAAGATCTATTATGAATAGGGCTGGGTATCGATTCAGATGTTCCGATTCGATTTCGATTCTCGATTCAATTTCGTTTCTAAATTCGATTCCTGATATGACTCAATGAATATAGATTCAATACAAATCCTATATATATAATTTAAGAAAAAAACGGTGACCATAAGTTTACAAGTGGTTAATTAATAAAAAGAAATGAAGAGTCACAAACCTGTAAATTAAACTTTTTATTTTAGGTACACTTGGGTACATTAAAACCCAATTTCAAATGCATGCAATAAAAGATAGGATTTTGATGCAAGATGAAAAATTGATGCTGAAAATTGGACAATGCCTTGATCAAACAGATCTCATGTCTCAGATTAACATAAATAAAATATATAAAAATAAAATATAAGAAATAAGACATGAATGAGGATATGAGTATAATATACTCACACACACAAATAAATAAAATAAAAAAGGAAAAAAAGAAAAGAAAAGGAAACAAAGAAAAGAAAGAAAAGAAAACAGGTCAAAAAGGTGCGAGCCATCTCTAAATACACGTGACTGGAAAAAACTGGTTTTAGAACAACATATTAATCCACCTTTTATTTACCACGTCAATCAGTCTAGGTGTTACCCGGGTGTGTGTATGGCTTCAAGAAAGTACAAAGAACGTTTGAGACTAGTGGATTTTTACTGGATGTACTAAAAACGGAGAGAGGTGCATGACGGGACGGTGAGGGATCTAGTGGAGCTACGGTTGAGACGGAAGTGCTGAAACCTAGAGATAAATAAGTGACAGCCTGAGCTTTTTGCACTTTTACATCTAACGTACCCTGTGAAAGAAGGCCCAACGAGAGATGGGATCGAGATCACAGACCTTAAACCTGCACTTATCGCCACTTACCACCTGCGCTTACGTTTCTGAGGTTAATGTGAGTGGCATGCTGGGGCCACGGGCTGCCATCTGAAGACTTCACAAACTTGCGAGTTTCAAAAGAAATACTTTTTTTTTTTGCACTGAGGTTCTGTGTTTATTCTGGCTAAGGTATGCACAGAATAACTTTCGCAATTTACACTGACTGGTCCCGACTGGAAGCTCACTTGTTTTGTAAGCCAACATGAGGGCCCCGTGTTGCAGGGCCCCATATTGTACGAAGGAAATTGCTTGTCATGCTCTATCAGTGGAGGGAAGATCTCTTGCTAATAACAGGTGCACCGAGCGTCTGGGGTATTCACAGGAATGAGCCGAAAACAAGTCATTTACCTCAGAGCAAGAGAAAAAATTATGCATTTACGGCTAAGTAATGTTGCTTTATGTGATGCTCTCTAAAGCTTCATTTCTCTGCTCGTTGCAGTCAAATTGTTGTGGCGGCTCAGCCACAGCTGGCAACAGGCGTGCTGTTAATCGGCATATGACTTCCATCACGGTAAAAAAAACGGTGCCGAGAACAATCTGAAAGCAAGAAATGGGCAAATTAGTGTAATTGAAATGGCGCATTAAACAATTCAGAGAACTCTTTGTTGTCGGGAAGAATGGCGTTTGCATTATGCGAACGGTACACAATAGCCGTGTCACTCAGCGCAGCATGCCAGCATTAAAGATGCATGCGGCGGATTCAGTATTGTTTAATGAACTACAAAAGAATGGCGCATGTATTTACAGTAAAGATGTCTCCTGACAGAAACAAACGACTGTGGACCGAGTGAGGATGATTCATTTCCTCTGCCTACTGTAAACAAGTCAAATGCATTTTTAATCATTCAGGAAAAATAACGGGAATAACGCGCCGTCGGCCCACGGACTGCTAATGAGCTGTAATACGCTTGAGTCTCCGAGACACAACAGAGAAATACCCGAGTTCCCACCCCCAAATCCTTCCAGAAAAGAATATATGGAGACTACTGCAGTAAGACTGAGAGTGTGAACGAAGGTCTGGACAGCAGTTATGATGAAACGGATGTTATGATCATTAGCGCTGACGGCATCATTTATCCAGCCTCGCCGTGCCTGCAGAGCTCAAGCGAATGCTTCAGAGTTCATGTAATTATGTTGGTTAAGCGGCTTTTATCAGATCGCCATTGTTTCGAATTTGCTTGGCAACTAAAATGAGGTATTAGGGCTTAGGTCACATGGTTTTAGTGTAAACACGCAACCAATAAAAGCACCTACGCATACCTCATTTTGGTCCCTCAGATCAGCGGGTATCCATGTCAAAGCCCAGACTCCAACCATTTGCTAGAAGTTGCACTGGTGCACCGAAATCACCAATACACAAATGGCACGATCCAATCACCACAAAAGTGGGATTAAAAAAATTATGCAGATTTATATTAATTTAATCAATTAATAAAGTCAAGTCATCTTCACAATATAGATAGTTTCAAAGCAGCTTTATCGCGATAATAGGAAATTAAAATAACAGATTGTTTTGGCTTTACAGCAGCTCTAGAATAAAGTTATTGACCAGCTAAAGTACGTTTTTGATTGATTCACTTTCGTTGCAAAGATCATTAGTTATTACCTTAAGGGCTGCCAACACGACACCGTTCTAACCGAAACAGAAAACCTCCAACGCGCTCTGGCCGTTCATTTACACGACAACGTTGTTTGTTATAAATGGGTTCCAAGGTGCAAGTTTGAATTATTTTGAAAAACGTCATCTAGGTGTAAACTTCAAAAACGTGAATCTGTGAAAACCGTGAACATGCATATTACGCGTTTAGTCTATAGATATGCGCGTTTGAATATGTATGTGTACAGGCGTGTAGTCTTTCTTTACAGATTGACCGCCAAATTACTTTTTTTTTTTGTCGTTTCCGCGGATTCACAATAGAGCAGTATATTTATTCAATTAGACAATATTTATACAAAAGTTTATAATATTTTGTGTTTTACTTTCACTGCATTTCACTGTACGGAAAAGAGCAACCTGGACATACCTGTTTTTTTTTAACATACAAAATGCATGAGCTGTAATAAAGCTGGACTGAGAAATAAGTATTTGTGCATCCATTGATCTCTGTCAAGGTATAGAAAAATCTACACCACATATGGGACTTGCCAGGGGTTATGTAAAATGAATTATAGAGCAAGAAAGAAAAAAAAAAGGAAAAAAATCTGAAAATCGATATGTGATCCATTAAGGAGTTAAGTGCTGTGTTCTGACAGGTGGCTCTGTCCCAGGCTGCTCACGTCAATGACGGAAAACCATCCGGACGTAAATAATGCAGGAATAAATCAGCCAGGGATTAATCCTCTCATCGTTCAGGAGAGGAAACCCACAGCAGGACTAAATCACAGCAAACAACATTAGCTTGTGAAGCCCTCTATGAATGCGGCCATTCGCTTCGCCCGTTCTGGGGAGCGTGTGCGATATTTGCATGAAGGCTGTCTCTCAAGACGATGAAAGATTCATCAAAGAGCGGAGACTTGCTTTGAGTGCAAGCCAAGGCGCTGGAACCGTCACTAGCTTGAGAAGAAATCACACCGCTTTTTCAATTTTAGCACCACGTCCACCACCCAAACCCATTAGAACCGTTATGTTATATGCATGCGTTCATTCAAAAGGGTGATGAGAAACGGGCCGTGTTGCCGGGCAGAACGCGGGAAACTATATCGATCTGATGCCTCGCAAGAAAAGCGAAACGTGCTTCGCAATGGCGATGATGCAATCATCCTCCTCCAGTGATGATTTAGTCATGCGGTGTTAGAAGAATCCTATAATGGGTTTGGTCTCCAAAAGATTACATTTTCAAAAGCCCAGTAAGAATTTAAAGCCAGGACACATTTACTAAGATCTCTTGCTGTGGTTTAACAATGTGAGCGGCCTACCTGAAGGCTCTCTCCTCTAATCAACATTTCTCAGTTCAGGGCACACATTATTATGAAGGTAGGCAGGAGGGCGTCTCATTATCCTGAGTGTCTGAGATTACGACTCTGAAGGACTTTCATCAGAGCTGTGCTTGAATCCTGGACTGTGTGCTGGCCACTTTGTATTCAACCGCTTCATGTGCCGTGCCTCCCTAGTCAATACATAGTGATGAAACAAGCTCGCGTCTTGCTGAGAGAACAATAATGTAGTGTTCAAAGATTTATATCACTGTTAGACTATTCACAACAAGAGAGATAGCGGAGGCCTCCACTGTTATCTGAAGCCATGTTTGACAAAGAACTATATGTACAGGGAGCATTTTATTTGACACACCCATCTTATGTGACACCCATACGACATCTGAATCTCGGTGCGGGATGACAAGAGGTCATGTCTCTTAAATGAATAGGGTCACAGTAGGGCTGGGTGGTGTGATAGTATAATGCTCCAACTGTAGAGGACTGTGCTATAGGGTTCTATCAGTCAATTCTAACAGTAAATAATACAACTTCATTACAATTAAATTTATTTAATGAAATAAAAATGACTTAAATTTGAAATAATTTCATAAATCAATTTGCTTAACTATTGAACAAGAACTACTGCATGTTTATATAAATAAAAAAAATGACCATGGATGTAAAATATGCAGGTGACGTAAATCTGCCCCCCTTACTGTTTTGGGGGCAAGTGCGTTCACTTAGAGGTTTTCATGGGCCAATGTTAATAAATCTAGATTTATATTTAAAGAGACAAGGTAGTCTATATGCATGACCTGATGCTTTTATTCTTATCCAAAACGAGGCGACACTAGAAGCCGGAGGGCGCTCTCTCGCAGAAAGTCCAAAGCAGATTCATAGAAGTAATAACTCATGCCGTTCCAGGAAATCCTTATATGGACAAAGGCATCCAGCTACCGCTATCGCTAATAAAAAGACTACCGAACACATTTAAATGAAGTGAAGACAATTGCGATATATGGTTTATGTGTGTTATTCAAGCCATCTTAGGGTATTTTCATATGAATAATGCAGTGCTAATCACATCACTATTTTCTGCGATATTTTCTTACATTGTATAAAATCCATGATGACTTTTGCACGTGATGAAAATTGCACAAGTGTTTGTAGTACATAAACCAATTATACAATTTTCACAAGGAATATACCACAAAAAATAGAATACAAATTATTGTTTATTGTGCAGCAGTGGTATTTGGTTTCTTAGCCAATTAAAAGCAAGTGATTAGAAAAAAAATAAAACCTATAAATTAGACAAAGGCAAGAAAAAAAAAACTGGCATTACACTTGACATTTCTGTGAAACGATGGATATGCCCCTACAATTTACCATTATACAAAAATACTGACAAAGGATTTTGGTCGAACTGCAAAGCATTGTAAAAAATATTAGTATTACAGAAATTAGCTTTTTTATGTGTTCTTTTGATGAATAGAAAGTCAAACAACAGCATTTGAAACTGAAATCTTTTGTAACATTATAAATATTTTTACTATCACTTTTGATCAATTGAATGCATCCTTGCTAAATTAAGTATTGCTATTTTTTTTATTTCAACTTTTGAACAGTAGTGTATTCTACTCTTTAAAAAAATTAGTGAAGCATTAAATACTGTTTAACTTCAAAGTCATTCATCCTGAAGAAAAAATTAAGCTCAACTGCTTCAGCAACACTACTATGGGCTATTCTGTGCTAGTGGAGTCACCCTGTAGATGAGAGACGGCTGTTCTGCTGAAGGGTCTGCCTTACATCAAACAAAACCACACAAGTACAGGCCTGATGAAGCTCACACAATGATCCATTCCCCCTCCGGACAAAGCTCTGTTCTGCACGGCACAAATGAAAGCTTATACTATCACTGAGAGCACATTTGCTGAGGGACGCAATGAGAAGCCCTGGTATCAGCCGAAAATGCCACTCTTTTGATTTGAATCAGATCCTTCACATTCTGCCAGCGTTACTAGGAAAATCTAATTTACAGGAGAGGAGATCGGAAATATGAGCAAAGTTCTGCATTAGCCTGATTCAATGAAGGCTTGGAAAAGGGCTTTGTGTGTGTACTACAGGTCACGCTTGAGAGTCCAACATCTTTTGGGTTTCAAAAAGGCATTCAATTTATCAGAGTGGGCACAGAGCTTCCTGGATATAGTGGGATCTCCAAATGAGCTCTAAGTGGGATGGCGGAGTGTGTGTGTGTGTGTGTGTGTGGTGTGTGTGTGTGTGTGTGTGTGTGTGTGTGTGTGTGTGTGTGTGTGTGTGTGTGTGTGTGTGTGTGTTTGACTTGGCTCAACGACTGGGCAAACAGCCGGACCACCGGGAGAAGACAGACCTAAGGCCCCTGTGGTTCTCCTGAGTGGTCTATTGTGCCCTGCCAACTATAAATGTCACTGATTTCCAGCAGTTGCATACAAAGATTTAGGAAATCTGTGTCTTTAAACGCATAGGAGTCGAGAACAAATGCCAGCTACAGGCTTCAAGCTTCCTTCAGGCAGCGTGTCAATTATAGCCAGCTTGCTATCAAATCCTTTGGCCATAAACACACATTCAGTCTGGTAAAACATGAGAAAAAAAACATCTGTACACTCCAGGTTACATACCTCTTTGCCTGAGAGGATAATAGGCGGACAGCAGCCTCCGACAAAACGGATGTTCACTTCAAAGACAGATATTTCGGCATTCTGAGGGAATAAAGCAGAGAAAAACAAAAGAGGTGAATATTTAAGCTCATAAAAACAATGCGACTGGCTCACCTTGAATTGCAGACTGTAAAAATAGGAGAAAAAAAAAAGTGTGTGTGTACTACAAACACACTTCACCCTCACACACCAAATACAAAGAAATGAAACAATACAACAGAGCTGATAAAGCTCTGCTGGGATTGAGCAAAGATACAAACAAGCTCCCACAGGAGGGTGAAATCTGAGTGCAGATATTTGCTGCAGATCTGAGAAACCGTGACTGCTGGGTAAAGGGTACCCTAATGCACGTTACATGAACAAAAACATCACTCACAGGATACCGAGCTAAAAAGAGAGGATGCTCCAGACAGTATCTTCAAATTAAATGAATAGATAAAATCTAATATTTCAATAGAAAACCTCTTTGATGTTATATTTTCATCATATTTATCTGCAGTAGAGAATACCTATCCCAGTATTATATCTCTAACAATATTATATTAAATATATTTTATACACATGGTTCTCAGACAGATGGAACAGCACAACCCTGGATATTTACAATATAATCATATATTTTCAGTTTTCACTTGTATAGTATATTATTTATGGAAAAATTAGTAGAAGAAATTAGCACATTTTCAATAATGATGACTGAGCTACACCTGTCAATTTTGAGAAAAATAGAGTTAAAGTTTTCTGAAGGTTTCAAAGCAAAATCACCTAACAACCATAACTTAAAATCCCTGGTAAGGTAATAACACCAAATTTGTCACACACCAAGTCAAAACCATATATATGTATAGAAAAAAAATTATATATATATATATATATATATATTAAACTTTTTTCCATGACACCACAATTGTTTGATTAACATTAATGAAACAGACAGTCTATATTCTGTCCTACTGTACCGCACGGATCTAATATAATACACATCAGATGTTTTTCCCCAACAATTAACCAAAGTTAACTTAAGACATAAAAGATCATGTTTGCGTGAATACTCGCCAAGTAAGATATTTTGAATTACCGTAATTCTGTGTATATATCGGGATCGCGCGCTTTCTGAGGTTTCTTAATTTGTGCACACGCTTCGGATGTCTCAGTCAGCGCAAATAAGATCGATCGTTTTGTTTACATCAGCATGAGTTTGAAAATCATATTTCATTGGTTCAGATTTATGCCATCGAGAATTTGATATGAATATTCAAAAAAGTTGGAATGCCGCGCTTTAAAGCGATGCCAAACTTGTGCTGAGGGGAAGCGCCAGTCGTCAAGAAGCGAGCAGAGAAAACAGCATTTTTCATGGACAAAGGAAATGTACATAAAGATACTTTTATGCATTTAATTGCTACTTGGAGCACCGGGTTCGCTAGATGACGACCTAATTGAACTAATATGTTTGTGAAAACCTCAAATTCGACTAAAATTGACATAATTATCCTGTGCGCAAATGTGACTCAATTTGCCAGCATGGGTGACATTAAAAACAACATGATAATACATTTATTAATTTTAATTTTAAATATGTTTAATTTCTAATATCTCATTCTAATTGCAATATATCTTTGTGCACCTAAAACTCATGCATTACATTGTGTATAGGTAATGTACTCTTGCTGGTACAGAGTGCCAATTTGAAAAAGGGTGATACTAGGCCTCAAAAGTTTGAGAACAACTGTTTACAACTTTTGAAATGGAAAAAAAAGAAGAAAAAAAACACCTTACCTCAACCAAACAGCAGTTTTAGCTGGAACAGTTTACATTATATTACATCAATATTTCAGATTGTGATTATTTCAGTGCAATCTGGCACCTGTGGCATGAAACCAAACCGCAATTCTCATTTAGCCTGTCATTTGATGTTAAACAGTCTGACCACAGCAAGACATCTGTGGTCTCGTCTGACGGTTTGTGAGGTGAATTATTTGCGTCTCTGGGCAACCAAACAATAATGTACCACTTATTGCTTAGCATAGGAAAATGCTATCATACGCTATCAAACAATGTCATATGGTGCACAGGTGGCGCAGCAGACATATCTTGCATCACATTGGTAAATATCCGGTTCATGGCAAGATAAATAGCTGATATTTAGGGGTGGTTAGGGTGTGTTATGAGGGCCTTTTGCACCCGGTAGTTATAAGGACTGATGGAGTTTTCCATGTTTGTTGAGTTAGTTCATGGAGTAAGTAGAAGTAAACCATTTACACAGCTTTTTAAGAATAGTGGCTGCCGCCGTTTCATATGGCATGCGTTTGGCCGATCAACTTACACTTACATCACTAGTAGTTCTTATTGTGCTAAGTTAGACCCTACTCTGAAGTAAACTATTCTGTAATTAAATTGGTTCCCAGTTCGTGCGGTGCCAAAAAAGCTTGGTACTTCCGGCAATAGTTATAAGAACTATGAAAATGTTCCTCCGGTGCAAAAGCCCCTACAGAGAGCCTCCTCTCATTTGCTTATAAGGCTCCAGTTGCAACAGGGCTCCAGATGTTTCCGGCTCAACCCTTTGTAGGTCAAAGAGGGACCTGTCAGGAACTGGCACAGAAAGACCATGACAAAGGCTTTCTTGTACGTCAACTTGGAGAAAAAAATTAAATGGGGGACAAAGCTAAATACTGTAAAATTCTTGATAAAACTGGATGGAACTTTGTGTGAATTAGGGATGAGTCACGATTTTCGATTAGTCGAACTGCGTGCAAAATTCTATCATAAAATTGCTTTTTTGAATATCGTTATATTTTCGCGCAATTCCAACGTGTTCTGTATAATTGACGCCGCGCTACTGACTACCGTCACAGATCACGCAGCAGAGTATTTTCCTGTCGGGGGACACAAGGTGTCGCTAACATGAATTAAACCCCCTACTGCGCGATCTAGGCTACGTGCGTTGTGTAGTGTAGACAAACAACAGAAGAGCATTGTCGTGACCTTGTGACCGTTTAACTCTGCTACCAACCATGCAACAACCAAGAACCTCGTGTGGGACTCGTTTAAGAAAATTAACAATGATAAAGTTGAGTGTAAATTATGCCGTGCCTGGTAAAGTTAGCAATCTCCTACTTGAATGTGCCGGCGCCTTCTGTGCTATCCGAGCGGGTGTTCTCCGCGGCTGGACGTTGTGCTCGCGTCTCCTCCCAGAGAACACTATTTTTTTTTTAAACAGGGAATATAACGTATGCCTATTAAGCGTTAGGCTATGAATAGTTCGATTGAAACTAATTTGTTTAAAAAGTAGGCTTTTGCCGGTAACAAGGCAGGTTTGCAAAAAAACATTATGACAATGATTTATTATTGATCTAACGATCATCTGGTTTGGCGATGCACAAACGGACTGTCGTGCTTATTGTTTTTTCTTCTTCCAATTAGCCTACCACAGGCCTACTATGTAAAAAAAAAAAAAACACGACGAGAACATGTTACTTGTTCAATTAATAAACAGTTTGTTTGATGACAAATCGCTAAAGATGAAATTGGCCTCCCTTATGTCATTGTGAGAATGTGCGGGGTTTTTTTCCGATTTTTCAGAATGGCATTTTTGGTAGAAATTCACATCCCTAGTGTGAATCAATGGTAACTATTCACGGCTGTCAAATGAGACTGATGTGTAAAATAAAAAGTTGTTCAAAAATACCCCCCAAAACCTCCAAAAGACATGTCAGAAGTTCACTTCTGAGTCACTTCTGCAATCTTCTCCCTGCACACATGAATATGTACAAAGTCAATAGGGAATCAGTAGAAGTTAGAGAGGCAAAAGCAGCGATGCAAAACCTCCAGACTCTGCAATTATTAAAGAGCTGCCTAAGACTTTGCTTTGCTTAGAAAAATATAAAGCCAACCGAATCGCTGATATTGATGAGGAAAGGGTGGAAAAACCCTTAGAGAGAACGATATGGGTATTTAAAAAATAAAATCCATCTGCAACAGACAGAAGCAAAGTTTATGATACAGACTAGATGCCGCACAAAACAGTTTATGTTAATGAAGGGGTTTTCAAAGAGTGGGGTGAGCCTCCCCGGGGGGTGCGAGAGCATGTTAGGGGAGGCACGGAGTAGGGCTGGGTAATATGTCAATCAAGAGAGGTTTTTTTTATATAGTTTATCCGTTTGTAAATACATCCGTGCAGCGCAGAACTGCTTAACAGGATGCAACAGAGCAGCAAAAAAAAAAAAGAGGATGAATAAGAAGAAAGGAGCAGGACGTGCTTGATGATGTGTTATGAAAAGCACAAACTACAAAAGAGACCTGAATTCTGTTCTGACAGGAGGCTTTCTGTAGCGCACATCCCAAGCCCATGAGTTCACTCTGCCAGCTTATTGCGCTTGAACGGTCAAATACCACACAAGTGTCCTAAATTGCCATCTTGGTGAGTATTCACATAAACACAGCCAATTATGTTTAAAGTGAATGTCAACAGCGAAATTACCATTATATTGGATCCATGGATAAGTTCTTCAAGTGAAAGCAGCCTCATATAGATGACATGCATTGATGCCACTTTCCCGCCGGAACAAGCCCCTCCAGTCGGAAAGAGTGGCAAAAGAGCTGCTGCATGACTGGATTTAACAGGGAAAACTGCGCAAACCTGAGTAAAACGAACGATTATCAGTTTAAACTAAAGGTTGGACTCGATATGGTGTTCCTTACAACGCACCAAAGATCCAGTGATCCGTGGATATTGACATGCAGCCCAGTTATTGTGTTTCCTGACATTTCTATGTGCCTGATTTCAATGCCGGGGGAAATACATAAAGGAAATTTGCCTGTGAACGCTTTAAATACAATATACAGTAGGTATGTCTAATCCGGGTGATCACTTATATCACCATATCGTCCAGCCCTAAACCTTGTATAGTTTTTTTGTAAGTTTATTTAAAAACACCCAATTACCGGTATGCAGAATACGGTGGAAAATATTTAATTGACGAGTTGTCAATACAATATATAACAATGATTTACTCCAAAATTCAGCTATTGACACAAAATGATAACGGAAAATCCATATTTCGCTGCCTGGATCCAGTTGTTTCTATGAATTGCAGCGATCCATGTGCTTCTCTAATCTTAAGCTATCGGCAGTCTTTAAAAATATACCTCAGATTTCTAATCAAATGTATTTATTAATTCAATCTCAAATCTCTTTCCCTTTTTAGATGCGTTTTTGTGAGTTTTTCGCAGCATTCACACTGAAAACCAATGTTGCTGCTCAGTCTTTCTGCCTCTATAGGCCTACCTGCTCTTGTGTATGCTGTTAATGTTAATAAAAAAAATAGAAAGAAAATCATTAGCTACTCTCTTGCCTGAATTTCTTTGACAGATTCATTAAGAATCGGTGTGTATACAGTTCATACAGTGCAATGTAAAGTACATCATGTATGTCAAGGGAGACCCACTGTCTTTGACTTTGAAAACCCCTGCTCTAGTGCATTCTTCAGAAGAGCCTGCTCAAGAGAGACTGGAGATGGAGGACACAACGAGCCACACTTTGCTTGAGTGCTGAATCTAATGCTACATCTCTGATTGGTAATCCTTATAAAAAGGGAAGGGATTTTCTATTTATATGCTTTTGATGAGGTTTTTCGATCCCCCAGCAGTATAGTGTCTCTGTCTGAAAGGTTATCTCGCTCGGGTTCGAGTCCAGTTGGGATTTGTGGTCATTGCAACACAGCGGTCTTTTACAGCAGTCTGTGAATCTGACCTTCGATGATACTGGCTTTTACTGGAATAAAAGAAGCCCACAGCATAAAAGATGAGAGATCAGGGCTGTTGATACAGTGAAGTGGCTCTCCTCCTCAGTTCAATTCCAGGGTCAGATATCTCTGGAAAGCAATCTGATCATAACTTGTAAAACAACTGAATGTGGTAATGAGGATTCAGGAATGACTGATTTAAAAAAAAATGCTAGACAAATAAAATGCTGGGATTACGTGCAAGGATAGACAAGATTAATCATACTTCTAATATAATCAATGAGTTGCCAAAGAGATTGGACCACTTTGGGAAAACCTTTGAACCGATCTGAAACCATACACTGGATGATAATGTAAGCTTGATTCGCAAATAGTCCTTTACTTAGATAAACACCTTTTAGCTTCTCAAAGATAACCGGATGATAGTGGAGGTCAAATAAAGCAGCATGACTAAAACTTACAATGGCTACAATTATTCCACAAAAAAAAAGAAAGAAAAAAAAGAGGCTTCCGTGCATCCGAAAAGAGTTGCTTAGTATTCAAGAGACAAGCTGAATATTAATAACCGTTTCACAGGGGATTTTTGTGGACTCTTTCATTGTTGGAATTGCTTGAGGGGTAGAAAGAAAAGCCTTTCAATTAAAAGTTGTTTAACACTCTTCATTAAAGCATTGACCCAGATACAGTCTTCTCTCTTGCCTTAAAATGAGGCGGTAGGATGTACTGAAGAATTTCCGATGCTTAACTAAAAGTAAACCCCTGCAGAATGTCTAATGAAATACCTCAAAGAGACACATCAAACAAAGCATCCTTTTTGGCCTACTTTATCCTGCATGTCTTAATTCGTTCATCAACTTTGTTTAGTAATTTACGGAGTGATCTGCATAAAGTACTGATTCCCTTTTACTTATTCATTGTCTTTGTGATTAATCAGATTTATGCCTCCAGTGTTGGTCTCAGTTCTTCTATTCTTCCTACTGGGTGTAGGTCTGAAGACGAAATAGTTCAGCACTTCTCATATTACTGATGTATTATTGACGTTCATAAAAGGCTGATAATTCCTAGCTCTAATATCTATTTGGGAAACAGAAAATAGCAGATATACTCACAACAGTGATGATTTTTTTAATCATCAGAATTATACGTATATTGTAAACCCCTTGCCGTAATAAACTACTACTTGGCAGAATTATTGTTTATCGTAAGTATTAATACTAACAAATGTATTTTTTAAAGGAACACTTCACCTCTGGAAAGATGAATGTGTATTTAAAATGGGTCATTTTATGTAGAAGAAATGTGAAATTATTTTTGAATTTGGAGCCTTCTAGACTGAGAAAAGACAGAAAATGTATTTTTGGCTTATGGGGATGAAAGGACAACAACTCCCAGAATGCACTTGCTTCGCTGCCCTAGGAGGAGGCCACGCCTACCGGTAAGAGATCGCAGTAAACAACAAGGCTATGCTACTAGTGAGTCTCCGTGAGTCTGCCCAGTATTTTGATGTCGCCCAAAATGTCCAGGATTCGGCTTTTGCGTTCTTCAGTCGCCATTCCTCATGTTTACTGTGATGAGCAGGAACGAGACTGACGGCCGCGGAGAACGATGCGAGCCCGGTGGTGTGATTACTGATGAGTGGCGCCGGCGCCTGTGAGACGCTCCGGTCTCGTATCTCTCACGGAGGAGCGGGAATTTTCCTAGCAATGTTAAAACGCACATCAAACGATCACTTGTTTAGCGTTCATGTAAACACTACATTCAGATTCACCAATCGGAATGAATTCAGTTAGATTGAAACAAAAGGTGTGCATGTAAACTATGAATGCGACTGCAGAAAGCAAAAGCCGAATCCTGGACATTTTGGACGATCTCGACGGCCGGGACATGTCCGGGAAAAAGAGGATGGTCACCGCTACTACTCAGCTTTCTCCACAGAATAAGAAACTGTTAGCTTAGCTTCTAAATAAAGAATGGCTGACACTATATGTACATTCTGTGAGTGAGATCCCCCCTCTATGGGCGGGTTGAAAACATGCGGAACAGCGCCTTCTACTGGATAAATGATGAGCTAGTGTTTGTAGTCTTACCCTTATTCAAAGAAATTTGACTTCCTGCTTTTTATGACGCAAATTGACGATTTTTGCGTCATAAAAAGCAGGGAAGTGGGAATACTTAAATCCTTATTTCTCCCATCTCAGGGGAAAATAAGGGAATAAACCATGACCATTCGAAATGTGACTGGGTTTCTAAAGATACAAAGTCTAATGCAAATGGGTGATAGCGTTCCTTTAAAAAGTAAATCTTGACAAAAAAATACAGTGAAAACAGTATTATTGTGAAATATTAGTAAAATTTAATAGTTTTCTAATTTAATATATTTATATATATAAATTAATTCCTGTGATGGCAAAGCTAAATTATCAGCAGTCACGTGATTTTTCAAAAATCTTTCTAATGGTGCTTTTCCACTGCATGGTACGGTACAGCACGGTTCGATATGGCACGCTTTGGTGCTTTTCCACTGCATGGTACGGTACTTCATGGTTTGGTACGGCACGCTTTGGTGATTTTCCACTGCATGGTACCGAACCAAGCTGAACCGTGCCGAGCCGAGCCGAGCCGAACCGTACTGAGCCTTACCATGTAGTGGAAAAGCGCCATATATATGCTGATTCGGTTGTCAAGAAACTTTTCTTATTATTATCATGTTGAAAGCAGTTGTGCTTCTTATTTTTGTGAAAACCATTAAAGGTGCCATGTGTAATTGTCTGGCAAAAAAAAATCAAGTCATACTCCACATTCCATACCAGATGGGGGCAGTATACCTCACATATCAAAATATGTGATGTAGGATATGGTATTTTATTAAATCACACACTATAAATATGATAAAGAAGCAGAAACAGATAGTTGCAGTAAAGTAAGATATTTTAATAAGTTGAAGAAACAATAATGATTTGTGACACACACACACTCGATTTGCGCATCGCCATCATGTGTGTATTACAGGTAACGTTATTACATTGCTTCCTGATATCACGTGCACAAACACAGATAACCTATATTTATATATATATATATATATATATATATATATATATATATATAATATATATATATATATATATATATATATATATATATATATATATATATATATATTATATATATATATATATATATATATATATATACACTACAGGGCAGTTGAATGCTTGTATCTGATTACCGTGAAGCTCTTGTAATTATTACTTTACCCAACCTCTCCATGTCGAGTGATGCAGTAAACATCAGACAACGCACGGAACCGATCATTTCTACTATAGTAAAAAAAAACACGAACACTGTTGAAAGATACAGTAGGCTACAAATGACCTGTTCGCGCCACAAATTGTTCTCCATCCTTAGCGACCGAGTCATTGAATGTGAAACAGCCGGCTGCTGTAGTCAGCGAGCAGCACTCTTCAGACAACGAGGGCTGCGCGCGCCGTGTTGATACCTCCGTTTCAGTTTTCTCCAACCCGCGCAGTGCGGCGGTCAGAACACGGAGACCAATTCTGCCCCTAGCTATGCATGGCGAAAGCATGGGGAGCGATCCCGGGCGTGTCAGAATGGGTGCTGAACGTTGTAAAACAGGGGCCTATGCGTTGCAGTTCGCTCGCCGTCCCCCGCGCTTTCGAGCCCGGACCGTGACGAGCGGTCATTTACTTATCTGATCTGATTTGTGCTTCAGAGCGCGGTGGTTGTAGGGGTCTCTTGCCAAAGGCTTCAGCCATCCTTCCGCTCTCTTCCCTGAATTGAAATGAAGTAGTGGGCTGTACTTTCCACACGATAGACATCAGGTTCAAGTACGCCCACAAGCCGTGCGAGTTATTCGTGTATTGCAGGTTTGCTGGTGGTTATGTGCCCCGCAATACCGCCTCCCATGGCCGAAACTGGTATTACAACACCTGTCGGGCCGTGGCTAGTAATGCTAATGCTAATTAAGGTTGATATCTCTGCAGCACTATAACTTGACATTTTTTTAATGACATCATTGCCCTTATTTCTTCTCATTCTTTTGATGCGTGTAGCTCATTTTTTGGATATTTTTACCTCAATTTTTACACATGGCACCTTTAAACGCTTTTTTTTTTCCATTTCACATATTATTTTTCCCATTATAAGCCTATTAAAACGGAAATATTTGGAAAAAAATTTCTTAACTGCCTCTTTTGATCAATTTAATGTTTCCTTTCAAAGAAAAAAAATATTTTAAATATATTTTTTAACAGAAATGTGAATAAGTTATAATACATGTATATAATATAATATACAAACATGATGTCAAAACGGTCATAATTTAGTTTAAGACATTTTTCCATTCTCTGACCCGTTTTTTTTTTTGCTACAAATTACATGTCAAATGAATAACAACTTTGCTTTCTTCATGGTCCTAAATC
>JARPMJ010005042.1:0-42500 GCA_033366665.1 Phoxinus dragarum
ATATTTCTATAAACAGAGAGAAAAAGACACGATGACATCATAATAAAAAACATTTTATTTGTTAAAAATAAATTATAACTGGAGGAAGGTAGAGAAATATATATATAATGTATTTATTTATATATATATATATATATATATATATATATACAGGTGAAACTCGAAAATGTGAATATGGTGCAAAAGTTCATTTAATTCAGTAATTCAACTTAAAAGGTGAAACTAATATATTATATAGACTCATTACATGCAAAGTGAGATATTTCAATCCTTTATTTGTTATCATTTTGATGATTATTGCTTACAGCTTATGAAAACACCAATTTCAAAATTAGAATATTGTGAAAAGGTTTTCATAAGCTGTAAGCCATAATCATCAAAATAAAGGCTTGAAATATCTCACTTTGCATGTAATGAGTCTAATATATTAGTTTTACCTTTTGTTGAATTTTGTTGAAGTTGAATTACTGAAATAAATGAACGATATTAACATTCTTCGACTTTCACCTGTATGTATATGTATATGTATATATATATATATAGAGAGAGAGAGAGAGAGAGAATATGCATGTAAACATGGCTAGTTTCTCTGTACAACACCAGCCAAAGTTGCTATCCCTCTGTCCAAGAAAAGACGAGAGTGTGAAAGAAGAAATACAGTTAGCATCTTTCAGTGCATTAGAGTATTAGCCGGAAGAAGTGGCCCTGCATACCCAGACACTGCAGCAAACACTTTCCTTGTGGCTGGTCCCCAAAGTTTTTCTGTAAGACACTTGGGAACCACGGAGCACTAGGGAAGAGACCAAGAACAGCAACATACAGCAGTTGACCTCCAGAGTACATTATGACAGCACAAATAAATAATACACTGTTTAAAAGTACTAAAAATGGTTGGGAATGCTTATAATACAGTGGTGCATAAAATCAAAAGCCATAGTTAATACTGGCCAACCAGTTTACAATTCGTACATTTAAAATTAATCTGTGTAGTACATTTCCTTTATCCTAATGCTGATGAACAAGTGCAATGGTGGATGATGATGATGGGAAAATTAAAGAGAAAGATGGACCAGCAGGACTTGTACCAGAATAAGACTTCTCCCCATAAGCCATGCGGGCTTCTCTGTAGAATACACCAACAGGCCTAGAGGGGAAAAACCTTAACAAAAGGTTTAGTAGTGCAGCTTTTTGGCACTTCCCAAGAGAAAGAGTCACGGCCAAAGTGGCCGTAAGCAGCAGTCTTCTGATATATTGGCTTCTTCAGCTCCAGCTCCCTAAAACACATCGGCCATGGATTATTGACTCGTCAAAATTACACTCTGTGCAGTTAAAAAAAAGATTATCATGTAGAAAATGCTTCAAGTGTGCGTTTGTACACCCAGCCAGCCAGAGAAGAGATGAAGCGGTCACTTACCGCCACACGCACTAGTCACCCTGAAGAAGGAAACCGCAGCATGAAATAGAGAGCAAGTCTAATAGCAAACACTAGCTAGCCACTCGAACCTTTCCGCTTTAGTGGACAATGAATCCAGAGAGGAAACATGACGGCTCTGTTCCACACCAGAGAGCTTTACACTGGAAGCTTTCGAACCACAGCTGATTTGAAACGCTCTTCATGCTCACTAATGTGTGTCACACAAGTAGAGATATAGGCTGCATTTACACTGCAGGTTTTGATGCTCAATTGCGATTTGCTAGACGGACTATATCCGATTTTTTTGATGACTTGCTTACAACATCTTTTAAAAGTGACCCGTATCCGATATTTGCATTTACACACAGCCGAAACAACCCAATGTAGACGTTCTGACCCGGAAAAGGACGTAAAACAGCGCGATATGCAATGGATGCAGAAGCAGACAAAATGATTATCCAGTGTTTTGACCGCTTTGTATTTGCATTTTACCGGTAAGCTTTTTATTAGGGATGTCCAGATCTGATCACGTGATCGGAAATCAGGCCCGATCATGTGGTTTCAGACTCGATCGGAATCGGACGTTACCCTCCCGATCAGGACTCGGATATATATATATATATGTATCAGTAATGAGCGGGTTACGAGTCATCCAAAAATATTTTTAATGATATTCGGGTCACGGTCGGTCGGGTCGTTTGAAATAAAGATGCCAATTAAACCTTTGTAATAGACACAATTTTCTATGAAATACATAGGCCTACGCTTTATTGTCTGAATAACTGGCGTGAAGATGACGCACGAGTTCAGTCTGCACTGCAGGAGGAGATGCAAGTGGGAAATCCTTATTTACCTTTTGAATGTTGAGCATTATTAACTTTTGAATAAAAGCTGACGCGGGACAAAATGCCCGATTTCCCAACACGTTGAACTGAGCAATGCCATTGTGCCATTTTAACAGGCTACTTTTAAACGCATATAGCTCAGTAAAGTCAGTTTTATGTATTTTCTGAGAGGGGGCGGGGGTGGGATTTTTGTTGGGAAAGTCGGGGGAGTGTGTCCAATCTACACTTCGATTAGACTGGATAAACACATGCAGCATCTTAAAAATGTGAATTCTGTAATCAGATTAAGTTCATTAAGGTATTGTGTTATCTGTGACATACACGCAAGGCTCAAATTCTGGCCAATGGTATTTTGTAGTGCAGAATAATTTCACGACAGGTCTATTTAGGTAATGCTGTCTAGGTAGAAGCTCTCTATGGTTTTAAACAGAGCCGATCATGTGTTTCAACAGAGATGTTATGTTACAGAAGTTTTAAGTACTAAAATAAAACAGAAGTACTAAAATAGAAAACAATACTCATCTTTCTACATTATATGTATGTACTGAGTGTGTGTGTGTGTGTGTGTGTAATAATCATGTTGTAACAATTCCAGTAATTCAATTTTAATTTTACATTATTACTTTTCGATTTCTGAATGTCTACTTTAATACTTGAAGCTGTATCTGTTAGATACGAACATCATGCACTGTTTGGGGTCAGTAAGACCAATTTCTTGCTTTTCATTCTATTATTGACTCTTTATGAACCGAATCTTGAATAATTGCTTTGAAACGAGTTTGCTAGAGTTATTATAATCTGTCTGATGGAATCGAGGGATCATGCAAAGACCCAGAAAAGGTGAAGCACAGACAGAAGCAAAAGAAAAAGGAAAGATTGACACCCAAACCTGTTAAGTGGAAATATGAAGAAATATAAAAGCGAGGGAGAAGAGTGTGTAAAGACAGCAGCTGTTACCTCACAATGACTCCTGGACGAAGATCAAAGTTTTTCTTGACTATTTTCAGCAGCTCCTGCTCACTCTTTTGGGATGTGCCATAGTGGAAGATGGAAATGGAAAGAGGATGAGCCACTCCAATGGCATAAGCAACCTGTGTCATAGAGATGGACATTTCATACATGCAGGTGAAACTCGAAAAATGTGAATATCGTGCAAAAGTTCATTTATTTCAGTATTTCAACTTAAAAGGTGAATATATAGACTCATTACATGCAAAGTGAGATATTTCAAGCCTTTATTTGTTATAATTTTGATGATTATGGCTTACAGCTACAATATTTTGAATTTGGGGTTTTCATAAGCTGTAAGCCATAATCATCAAAATTATAACAAATAAAGGCTTGAAATATCTCACTTTGCATGTAATAAGTCTATATAATATATCATAGTGAAGGAAATTTCATATATACATATATTGATGAACTTGATCATTTAAATCTTTGGTTAAAACTTAAAAACTGCTTTTAATGTTCTTTAATGTTTTTTTGTTTTTTTTACTTCTGTATTTTGATTTTCTTTTGCTATTTAGTTTGAAAATAGTCTCTGATTTTATTTGTGATATTAGTTTATTTATTTTATCTGATGTTGTAAAGCACATTGGTCAGCTGCTGCTGTTTTAATGGTGCTATATAATGTACAGGTGAAACTCGAAAAATTAGAATATCGTGCAAAAGTTCATATATTTCAGTAATTCAACTTAAAAGGTGAAACTAATATATTATATAGACTCATTACATGCAAAGTGAGATATTTCAAGCCTTTATTTGTAATAATTTTGATGATTATGGCTGACCGCTATGAAAACCATTTCACAATATTCTAATTTTGAATCTGGGGTTTTCATAAGCTGTAAGCCATAATCATCAAAATTATTACAAATAAAGGCATGAAATATCTCACTTTGCATGTAATGAGTCTATATATTATATTAGTTTCACCTTTTAAGTTGAATTACTGAAATAAAAAAACTTTTGCACGATATTCACATTTTTCAAGTTTTACCTGTGAACCTAACTTAAACTTGATCAACTTCTAAGAATTATACTTGGGCAACTGACCTGCACAAGAACACGCCTGCACAGTTTGGCCTTCACTAGAGACTTGGCCACCCAGCGGGCAGCGTACGCAGCAGAACGGTCCACTTTAGTGTAATCCTTTCCAGAGAAAGCTCCTCCACCATGTGCTCCCCAACCTCCATAGGTATCCACAATAATCTTACGACCAGTCAGGCCGGCGTCACCCTACATCAGTGGAAAAGCGTTTACATTAGTGTGAAGAAAAAATAAATAACACCTTGCTACTCATTCATGTAAGTATTAAAACTTCATTGAAGATTAACAAAACTGGTCACTACCTGAGGGCCTCCGATGACAAAGCGGCCACTGGGCTGCAAGTGGTAGATGGTGTCATCGTCCAGATAAACGGAGGGGACCACGACTTTGATGACTTTATCTTTGAGCGCATCACGCATCTCATCAAGACAGATGTCTTCATCGTGCTGTACAGAGACTACAATAGTGTGGACCCGCACCGGCAGCATGGCTCCACGCTCCTGTCTGTACTGCACAGTAACCTGTTCACAGAGGCATGTTGCACTGTCAGGACACACGTACCTGCATGCATGCACTTCTAGCTATGTTGAAGAAAAAAAAAAACTTTTTGTGTTCAGAAATGCAACACCCAGCATTGCTGGTCACCAGGATAAGGTGTGTTTTGCATGCTGGGAACAGAATGGGAAGCGTGAGTGTTAGTGAACCAGCTACGCCAGCTTAGTACACCAGCACTACACCAGCTCTAACCATCATAAATGTTTTTTATATTTTTAATGATTATTATAAAGTGTTATAATGATTATACACATTATAGACAGACCTAATGTGTGCTATGAGGTTGTTAACTGATGGTATATACTTTAGTTGTCTGTTTGCGAATGTTAACATCTGAATTTGTGATGAAAAAAGACATTACCCATGATGCTGTGTGTGTATATATATATATATATATTAGTGCAGTCAAATAGATTACTCGCGATTAATCACATCTAACATAAAAGTTCATGTTTATATATGTGTATATCATTATATTATACAATATATATTTATACAGTATATATAATTTTCTTCTAGAATGATAATTTTTTATCAAGCTCGTATATTTAAGTTTATTTAACTTAAATAACAATTAATAGGTCATTTTCATTACCATTTAAGTGAAATTACTGAACTTGATACGAGCTTGATGATTAAATGATCATTCTAGAAGAAAATTTCAAATGGCACTTAGCGGCTTTTGCATCTGAACTCTTCATATATATATATTATATACACAAACTTTTGTGTTATAAGTGATTTTTTTATATAAATATAAACTAAAAACATAAGTTTCTATAGATGTAATCAACAACTTTTAAAGAACTGTTTTATATTCCTCCAACATTTTAAATTTGATTATGCAGTTCACAATGCTTAAAGGGATTTTAGTCCTTTCCCTCACTGAACTAAAGTTCAGTGTCTTTTTGTCAGATTTTTTTTTTTTTTTTAATGGCTTCAAATAAAAAATGTAGAATGTTACGATTGACCTCATTGCTGGTTAGTTTGACTAATGGCTTATAACGTTTTAACAAAGACTTAAAACTCCAGCAGACCTGAGTCTTGGAGTCGGGCCGGAGCCAGGGCAGGGTGCCGTTGCGCCTCAGTTCTGCCATCTTGGCATTAAGTTTGTGTGCGAGCACAATAGTGAGTGGCATACACTCCTCGGTCTCATCAGTGGCATAACCGAACATTAGACCCTGAAAGAATAACAGGAAATATTAATATTGAAATAAATGTAATTAAAGGAACACGCCGACTTCTGGGGACTTTAGCTTCTTCCCCCGTATCCCCCAGAGTTAGATAAGTCCATACATATTACATACTATATACTATAGCCTAGCTTAGCACAAAGTAGCAGTGCTTCGCCTTCTGAGAATATAGTTCCCAGTGTGTATACGGTTAGAAGATGGCTATGTCTCATGTGACCTTGTTATTTGGACACGCTGTGACTATAGAAATCACAACATGTAAATAGGAAAATGTTGGTGTTATTTTGTCACTTATTGGGAGCAGTATGCTAGCTGGAGCCATTTACCTCCAGTCTTTGTGCTAAGCTAGGCTAGCGGTGTGTGCGTCAGACAGAGTTACGGCACACATGGAGATGAAAAGGGTAAGTATGGACTTATCTAACTCTGGGGGAATTAGCGAAAGTCCCAAAAAGTCGGCGTGTTCCTTTGAGGAGTTTCATTGACAGTTTTTGGACTGCACTGAATCACCTGGTCGCCAGCTCCAACGTCCTCTTCGTTGCGGTCTAAGTGAACTCCCTGGGCGATGTCTGGAGACTGCTGCTCCAGCGCCACCAGAACATTACAGGTCTTGTAATCAAAGCCTATGGGTTCAGGACAGAGAATATGGATCTGGTTTAGTTGCACTGATGACATTTTTTTTTTTTTTTGGTACCTTTCAGAAGTACACTACCATTCAAAGGTTTGAGGTCAGTGGGATTATTTGAATACTTACATTCAAATGAAAACCATTTTTTTTAAAGGGATGGTTCGGAGTAATTTTAATCTAGGGTCCTTTGCACCATGACCTCGAGCCAAACACCCCTAGCGCTAATCCGGACGTCGAGGTCACTTCCGTGATTTGGGAAAAGCCGGAAAAAGTCCTTTGCAAAACTCACAAGTGTAAGGGACAAGCTAGTGAATTTAACACTCCATATAAATGTTTTCCGAAGTGTTGACAACTAACTGTTAACTAATAATTGTTGCAAACTGGTACTACCAACAAATATTAGTGCATTCCTGGAACTGGGCGTTGTTACACTACATCCTTATGCATCGCTTTCTGCCAGGACTTTTACAGGCTTTTCCCAAATCACAGAACTGACCTTGACGTCCGGGTTAGCGGTAGCATAAGCCATCAGGCAAGTGTTATTTAAATAAACTCCTGATGTACTTACAAACTTCCCAATGTCTCGTTTTAGGAGTACAAAACCTGTTTGTACTAATGTAGAAGTTTGGTATCATTCCGGGTCGAGGTCATGGTTAAGGACCCTAGGTTAAAATTACTCCGAACCATCCCTTTAAAACCATTTATTCAAGTTTAACGGACACTATTGATTCTAGTTGGTTGTCCATGGTTGGTTCTATTGGGTTTTACTTCATGTTCAGCCAAAGAGATTTTTTTTTTTGTGAATTTCTGAAGGATCATGTGACATTGAAGACTGGAGTAATGATGCTGAAAATTCAGCTTTGATCACAGGAATACATTACATTTTACAATATATATTCTAGAGCTGTGAAACGATTAATCGCATCCAAAATAAAAGTTTGTGTTTACATACTATATGTGTGTGTACTGTGTATTATTATTTTCTATATATAAATACACACACATTCATGTATATATTTAAGAATTTCTATTTATATATAATATAAATTATATAAAAATATATGCAGTATATAAACGCAAATATTTCTCAAATATATAAACGCTGCAGGATCTATAATAAAACGTAGTATCATCAAACAAACCCTTGGATGAGTCGTCGTAGCCGATGTGTTTTATGGTGTCACGGACCACTTTTTGATAGTCCACAACCGCACGAGACGTCACCTCTCCTGCCAGCAAAATCATTCCAGTCTTGGCTACAGTTTCTAGAAGAAAAAGAATGAAAAGGGAGCCATGAAACACTCATATGCAGGCCTTTGGGAAGACTGAAAAACACATGCAAAACTCGAGAAATTCAAGTCAACGTACCACAAGCCACTTTTGCATCTGGGTCTTGCTTCAGGTGAGCATCCAAAACCGCATCACTTATCTGGTCACATATCTTATCTGTAATAATAACAACAATTTAGTGTTCTCTATATTTGTCAAAAAATCCACACTGCATTTTGCTTGTTTTCAATCAGCTGTGCTTGAGAATCAACTAGCGACAGATACGCTAAGCTTATCCATTTTCCTAAAGACGTTATTCATGTGCACGTATGCATTCGAAATTGAATTTGTTTCTGCAATGTAAAAAAAAAAATGTTGGTTTAACTTAAAAAAGCAAGTTACCTAAATTTTGAGTTCGTTGTAATTAAAAAATGTAAGTTAATACAATGCAGAAGAATGGTTTAATAAACAGAAACTCAATATAGTATGTTATCTTCACACATTAGTTATCGAAGTTGATTTGACAAAAGATAAAAAGTTATAACAAATCATGATTTTTACCGTGTGTAAAAGCAGCTTTGTGTGACACGTATGATAGATGCAGCGTAAGTGTTTTACATTTCTTTATACACATAAGAAACAATTACACTTTATTTTAAGGTGTTGGTGCTACAGTGTAATTATATTGTGTAATAATTAACTACATGTACTTACTATAGGGTTAGGAATAGGGTTTGGTTTGGGCTAGTTACATGCAATTATGCATAATTTACTGTTTTTACTAAACACTAAAATAAAGTGTTGCCAAAAAAAACTAATCAGCAACTTCTTTCCTGGTTAATTTCGATCAGTTTTGAAATCTTAATTTTAAACTATACAATAGTTTGCTAATGTACTGCAGGAGTTTAGTTTTTTTGTCGCTGTTTAACCCTTCTATTGTCTGTTAGTGACAATAGTTAGCAATAATATATTGTATCTCTTATTACAAGCACAATAAAAGCAAACTACGTATAGTTTTCAAGTTATAAAAATTATTGAAAAAGAAGTATTACATCTGAAGAACTAGTTGGCTATTCAAAGAATAAATAAGGGCTTTTCAGTGTGAATACAACTTTACAATTTGTACTTATTTTTATTGTTTTATTATTATTTTAGCAAATCTCTCTAATTAGTTTAGATCCAATAATATTTTACATAATCCAAGATCTTCAGCGTTCAATGGCATTTTCTACTGAATGTTCAACTATCACATCTGAAACTATAAGAAATAAAAATGTGTCCATGAAATAAAAACAATATGGTTGAACTTTATTTTAGAGTATGTGCACTTACCTAAGAAAGTACTAAGGTAACTACATGGGTTAAGGTTAGGTTTAGGGGTAGGTTCAGTAGTTATTACAGTTATTGTTATTGCTCTACATAGTATGTACATGGGGAACAGGACTGTAAAAATAGTGCTACCAGCAATATTGTAACGAACCCCATTTCAGAAACAAACTAAATTGAAATTTAAAGTATCTGAAAATAACCTTTATGGTACTTTTTTGTTACTTTGGAGACACCAGTCTTCGTTCACTTTCATTGCAAATGAAATAACCGAGTTATTTTCTGCAGATAAAACCATATGGATAATAAGGCAGAGAGTGGGCGGAGTCTGCGCTGAGAAAACATGTTTGATCCCACGTGTCTCTCGAGGCTGTGTCTCAATGCAATACCTGGAGAGCTGTGTGTGTGTGTGTGTGTGTGTGTGTGTGTGTGTGTGTGTGTGTGTGTGTGTGTGTGTGTGTGTGTGTGTGTGTGTGTGTGTGTGATGAGAACGTGCTGTCTAGGATGGCAGCTCACTAGTTTTTGAGACACAGCCATTGGAAACAAAAGTACAATCGCTTTTCCAAGTCTACAGCACATCAGACTGACGGTCATAATTTATTCTGAGCATTGATTAATTATATTATATGTACATATTTGCAAACAAAAGCAAATACAGTTTTTCTAATGGTTCATTAAAAAAATTAAGGAAATAATAAGGGAAATAGAACCGTGCGTTATTACAGTTAACATGCAGAACAGGTGCTGCTATGTTATGTAATAATAGCGGAGTTGAATAATGTAACCCAAAGTTTAGTTTGGATATTTTTACCTGGATGCCCTTCTCCAACGGACTCCGATGTAAACAAGAAGCAGTCCTCCTCAATAAGAGAGTTATGGAACCCGTTCATTTCTCCGTTGCCGTTCATCGTTTTTAGTTTCTCTTTTGTTGTAGGCTACTTAACTCAATCGTTTGGAAAGCGCAGGAAATCTGTCACCCCTCTGAGGAACGCGGGAGTATTTATGGAACGGCCCGTCTCGCGTCATCAGGGGCCCGCGCTATTTCGTCCTCTCAGGTGACTGGACGAAACCATGTTGCGCGGAGGGGGTGTGGCACAAAAAAAAAATCTGTGGGGCAGTATGGTAATATGTCAAGAATGATGTAAACTTGCATGGTATTGCACCCGCAGCGAAGTCCACAAACACACTCTTGCGCAACGTGCTCTCATAACAAACATGTTGAAACATTAAGGTACGTATTTACACGGAAACATAAACCAAATAATACTACACTAACAAAAACTTACCGTGGTAAAACCACTTATTTTATTTTATTGACATCATATTCATACATTTAAGTAGTCTACGTGAAGACATACACGAAGTGTGATCACTGTGATCTATGAAGTAAGTAAATATCATATTATGAATATTATCTTGCCACTCTAAAAACGCTGGGTTGTTTCACGCCATATTTTGGGTCAAATGGACAAACCATCGGTTGGGTTCGTCCATATTTTACCCAAACATGGGTTAATGCAGTTTTTAAGTGTATAAACTCACACTTGCACAACTCTTATTTTTTTTAGCAATGAAGACTTAAAATGTAATTAACCATTAGGCTACTTGTTATGGTTTTATACACACTGTACTGTAATACAGTGATAGGCTACAATGTTTTGGACACGCACTATGGTACCGTAATCTTATTTTTTGAAGGACATTTGAGTATCATGTAGCCTAAACAACATGTACAAACTTACACAACTCTTAGTGATAACAATAAAGAGTTAAAAACATCATTAACCATTAGGCCTATAGCCTACTTGTTAAGTTTTTACACACATAATAATAAACGTAGACTAATGTTTTAACAAAATGTGCAAATTGCCATGTTTATGACATGTACCTTAGGAGTATCATATAAACAACATGGTATATGATTATGAAATCCATGTTACCTCACGATGTTGTGCAACCTATGGTGAAAACAAGCATCATTAAAATATATAGCCATTATAATGGACTAATGGGCTACTGCAATAACACACAAGAACCAGAATGACCATGAAAAACATATATTGCATATAGGCCTTCTATATATAGGCCTAATTTATCTCATAGTACCATATCTTATTTGATGTACCTTGGAGTATCATGTAAATGTCATTATATCAATATGAACTCCATGTGAGCACAGTCTTGCGCAACTTACTGTGAAAACAATGAACATTTAAAAACATAATGTTGGCTTCAGAGGAAACCAAAATACAATTACAAGAGATAAAACGGATGCCCTGGAGATTTGTCATGCTTTATCGGCTGTTCTGATGTGATTTGAAGAAAGGTAAATTGTATGTCTGCTTCTCACTTGACCATTGCCTCTTTTGTCAATATGGCCATGGGGTGTTGTCGATTTCTACCAATTATGTCTCAGCGCTGAGAAAGGACACGTAACTGAAGCAAAGATACTTGATATTGATCTGAACTGAAGCCATCTCTGAACATCATATAAATGAGCCTCATAACCACCATGTCATGTCATCATATCTGTACTTTTGTACCTTGAATGAATAGTTCATTCAAAAACTCAAATTTCTCCAAACAGTCTGGCTTGTCAGTAAGATTTTTTAAATCTAGAAATACATATTTGTATTTAGAAAGTGAGTGACAGTAATTATTTCTATTTCAAATAAATGCTGTTCTTTTGAACTTTCTATTCATCAAAAAATCCTATAAAACAAATGTTTCGTGGTTTTTCAACATTGATAATAATCAGAAATGTTTCTTGAGCATCATCATATTAGAATGATTTCTGAATGATCATGTGACACTGAAGACTGGAGTAATGATGCTGAAAATTCAGCTTTGATCACAGGAATAAATTTAATTTTACAATATATTCACATAGAAAATAGTCATTTTAAATTGTAATATTTCACAATATTACTTTTTTTTTTACTGTAAACTGTATTTTACTGTAAATGCAGCCTTGGTGAGCAGAAGAGTCACAGTAACACTTTATTTCGATGGCCCACTTTAGACATTCTACTAACTTTGCAAAAATATATACTAAATGTAAAAAAAATTTGACGTACAGACGACAATGTTGTCCACGAAAATGATTACAAATACTGCATTCTGCTGCCCGGCCAGAAGATGGCGATGTCACTTCGTAAAGAACCACTTGTGCGACACTACTGCCGCGTGGTGTCGCGACGCCTCCCACCATTTGTACTTTGATGGGCGTTCCTTAAGTTAACCGCTATGGCCGTGGTTTTGAGCCAGCGGCGAATGTTGAACAAAGGACCCGCGAGAGACTTCCCTCCGTCTCCATGTGCTCTACCAACGCTATCTCACGACCAATTCGTACGAATTTGTACGAGTGATTAAAAGGTGGCTAATTCGTACGAATTTGTTCGATCTCACTCGTACGAATTTGTCTAAACCCACGTGATGGGTAGGTTTAGGGGCGGGGTCAGGGGTAGGTCATTCGTATGAATTCATAAGATTTTGGCAACTCGTAAAATATGTACGATTTAGCAAAAAACTTACAAATTCGTACGAGTGAGGTCGTATGAATTGGTACGAATTAGCCACCTCGTAAAATTCGTATGAATTGCCGTGAGATCGGGCTGGCTCTACTTGGATAGTCGCTTCGCGTTAAACGGATTAATTTGCATCGACCAGCTTTTTTGACGCGCAGCATTTTTCCAAATGCCACGCCGCCTTCCCGGAATGCTTTGCGGGCACGTTAAAGTGGCTTGACGTCACCCATAGGAATAAAGTGGAGTGCGGCGCGACAGAAGTGTCGCACGGACAAGTGGATCTGCACCACCGTGTCCTAACTACACGCGACAAGACGCCGCGACACGCGATAAAAGCCTCTTTTCCATGTTAATCAGAGTTTTTGTCCTAACCAGATGCGACACGCAACGATTCTATTTTGGAAATGGTTTCTATTTTTTTTGGGGGGGGGGGGGTCATTTGTTCAGCATTCGCCGCTGGCTGGCTCAAAACCACGCCCATAGCGGTAAACTCGAGAACCGCCCATCAAAGTACAAACGTGGGGAGGCGTCGCGACACCACGCAACAGTCGTGTCCCACAAGTGGATCCGCACCGTGCTCATGGCGTCACTGGTTTCACTAATTCACGTTTTTGTAGTTTACACTGAGGCTTTGAAACACATTTTCAAAAGTTTGCGCTTTCAGCCCCCAAAACGCTGTTGTCGTGTAAATGAATGGCCGAAACTTTTAAAAGTTTCCAGTTTTAGTTGAAAATGGTGTCACGTAAACGGGCCCCTAAGTAGTCTGCTTAATATCTGCATGTATGTAATATAGCCTAACACTTCATTTTGATGTTCCTCAACAGACAATCTTATTCTACTAACTAACCCAAACAGCTACAGTCTGATAATACTCGGAGAGTGAGTTGACATAGTTGCAAATAATGTAACCCTAACCTAACAGTCTACTAATACTCTAATTATTAGAGAGTTAGTTGATGTAGTTGCAAAGTTACTTATAGTTATTAGAATATCTAAAGTCTTCGTTTGAAAAAATAAAAATTTTGAACGGTTGAACTAACCATAAGCAAGTTTGGCTACAGCACTTAAAGGAAGGTCATGACACTTCCTCGTCTGACACTTGATCGATACCAAAGTGCAATGTCATTAATTGTTACATAATTCAACAATATATTACTGTTTAGTGGGTCAAAATACAGGTTATTAGCCTGACATAATCAGATCAAACATGGAAGCAATTAAAGCCTGCAGAATTTCATTCAAAACTACAATGATGAACTCTAGGCTTACACTTCTTGCACTTTAAATGTATTATTATTATAGTAGTAGTATTTATCATTGCAGAAATGAGAAAGAGGACTCCAGTAGGCTTTATTCTTTACGTGAAAGATAATTTTTTGATTTTGAAAGATTCTGTGATTTGCGAATAGACTGATTGTCATATATTGCCTTTTTATATGACAGCGTGACAATTATCTCTGTATCATCTATACATTATCATCTATATTCATACTGTACATTCTCAACCCCCGCAATCCACCAGTTCTTATCATGTTTTTAATTTTCTGATGAACCAGACAGACACAAAACTGATATTTTATCTTGAAAATCAGCTGTTGTCATATTAGAGCAGCAATTCTGATTCAGATGCGATCTTAAATTGACCGTGATTTTTATTCAATATGACGCATAAAAAGAAAGATTAACGCGTGTCCTTGACGTGGTCAGGATGAGACAGCAGTTTACAGGCACAAATCTCCCGCACAATGGCACAGCTAAACACCACTCCTCTCAATCCGGACAAGTATTGCATCAGAAATGGGCCATGCTGGCAAGCAAACACTGATATAACCACACACACACACACACACGCTTGTACTGTATATACGAACGCTTCCGTGATTACCGTTCTCATGATCAGGCTGTTTTTCGTATCAATCTCCCTGTGAAATAGCATTACGTAACACCAGGGGAAGTTTTCTTTAGTTATGTTAAACCCTGTTGTTCAGCACTGATGATTGACAGTTTGAATTCACTCAATGACAAGTCCTGCCTTGTGTCTTTGATAATGCGGTTTCATTCACGACGTGTTTGTACCATCTTTACTATTGTTATGCATCAGACAGTTGCAGTCCTAAACAAATAACATTCTGAACAAAATCTTATTGCATAACATGTGATTCAGGGCACATTAAAACCTTTTATTGTTGCAGCAGTAATCTGTGTGATATGCATGTTATGGTGCTGTTCGGTCATTTTTGACTGAAAATTTTACAATTATTATTTTATTTTTTAGAATTTTTTTCTTTATAACGCCGGTATGAAGATACACACACACACACACACACACACACACACACACACACACAAAAGGTTTTATGGTTAAATGGCCCCAAAAAATAGTCACAATTGTATTAGATTTATGGCTTTGATTTTCTCACAGTTTTAGAGTAAAAAGTGTTTTGGGAAAAAAAAATATTTCATATAAAACTTAAAAAGGTATTTTTGTGCATTTTTCATAACTATAAATGTACAATTTTATCCCTCTGGTGCTGTTCGGACATTTTTGACTGAAAATTTTACAATTATTTTTTGATTATTTTTTTTTTCTTTATAACGGTATGAAATTTGGTAAAGGTTTTGAACACACACACACACACACAAAGTTTAATGGTCCTAAAAAATAGTCACAATTGTATTAACAATTGCATTTTAACAATAAATGTACAATTTTATTTTTTACATATAAGTTTTATATAATACATTTTATATATTTATTATAAGTTCACTTTTTAATAGTTTTTTTTTTCACTTCAGAAATAATCTTCCACGTTTTGTCTTTAATAAGAGACCAAACTGTGTCTGTGCTCCAAAGAATTAACAATTCAAAACAGTTTAAAGTGGAAATTTTTATTTTCACTGAAAAAAAGTGAATAAATTAATTATAAGTACTGCATAAATATAATTTAATACTATAAAATGTCCTACAAATACAAAATATTGAATAAAAAATTATATTATCGAACTAACATTTAGTGCAAATTAGTTATTTTGACCTACACGCGAACAGTACCAGAGGGTTGAAGAGTGGGAAAGATATTAAACTATGTGTAACGTTTCTGGGCTGTAGCGCACGGCGAAGGATATGCTGGAAAATAAGGTATTTAATAGTAAACTTGGGAGTAATGTTCACACCAGCAATAGCCGACAAGGGATAGAACAGAACAGGAGTATAACCGGGTGAAATCAGGAAACTAAAAACACAGGTGGAGGAAGATTAACTAATCAGAGATGAACAAGAACAGGTGCAGACAAGACAGAACATAATTATGACACTATGCACAATTGTTTGTCATTTGGCCATATATATATATAAAATTAATATATATGAGTTCACAGTAGTGGCCAAAAGTGATGTCCGGTGGGGATATTTGTTATTATTGACCCTACAAGTTTGAATATCCATCCATCCATCCATCTTCTTCCGCTTATCCGGGGCCGGGTCGCGGGGGCAGCAGTCTAAGCAGAGATGCCCAGACTTCCCTTTCCCTAGCCACTTCCTCTAGCTCTTCCGGGGGGACACCGAGGCGTTCCCAGGCCAGCCGAGAGACATAGTCTCTCCAGCGTGTCCTAGGTCTTCCCCGGGGTCTCCTCCCGGTGGGACGTGCCTGGAACACCTTCCCAGGAAGGCGTCCAGGAGGCATCCGGAGCCGATGCCCGAGCCACCTCAGCTGACCCCTCTCGATGTGGAGGAGCAGCGGCTCTACTCTGAGCTCCTCCCGAGTGACCGAGCTCCTCACCCTATCTCTAAGGGATCGCCCAGCCACCCTGCGGAGAAAGCTCATTTCGGCCGCCTGTATCCGGGATCTTGTCCTTTCGGTCATGACCCAAAGCTCATGACCATAGGTGAGAGTAGGAACGTAGATTGACCGGTAAATCGAGAGCTTCGCCTTGCGGCTCAGCTCTTTCTTCACCACGACAGACCGGTACATCGTCCGCATTACTGTGGAAGCTGCACCGATCCGTCTGTCAATCTCCCGTTCCATCCTTCCCTCACTCGTGAACAAGACCCCAAGATACTTGAACTCCTCCACTTGAGGCAGGAACTCTCCACCAACCTGAAGTAGGCAAGCCACCTTTTTCCGACTGAGGACCATGGCCTCGGATTTGGAGGTGCTGATTCTCATCCCAGCCGCTTCACACTCGGCTGCAAACCGTCCCAGTGCATGCTGAAGGTCCTGGTCTGATGGGGCCAACACGACAACATCATCCGCAAAGAGCAGAGACGAAATCGTGTTGTTCCCAAACCAGACACCCTCCGGCCCCTGGCTGCGCCTAGAAATTCTGTCCATAAAAATTATGAACAGAACCGGCGACAAAGGGCAGCCCTGCCGGAGTCCAACATGCACCGGGAAGAAGTCTGACTTACTGCCGGCAATGCGAACCAAGCTCCTGCTTCGGTCGTACAGGGACCGGACAGCCCTTAGCAAAGGACCCCGGACCCCATACTCTCGGAGCACCCTCCACAGGCCGCCACGAGGGACACAGTCGAATGCCTTCTCCAAATCCACAAAGCACATGTGGATTGGTTGGGCAAACTCCCATGAACCCTCCAGCACCCTGTAGAGGGTATAGAGCTGGTCCAGTGTTCCACGGCCCGGACGAAAACCGCACTGTTCCTCCTGAATCCGAGGTTCTACTATCGGCCGTATTCTCCTCTCCAGTACCCTGGCATAGACTTTCCCAGGGAGGCTGAGAAGTGTGATCCCCCTGTAGTGGAACACACCCTCCGGTCCCCCTTCTTAAAAAGAGGGACCACCACCCCGGTCTGCCATCCCAGAGGCACTGTCCCCGACTGCCACGCGATGCTGCAGAGGCGTGTCAGCCAAGACAGCCCCGCAACATCCAGAGACTTGAGGTACTCAGGGCGGATCTCATCCACCCCCTTGCCACCGAGGAGTTTTTTGACTACCCCGGTGACTTCAGCTTGGGTGATGGACGAGTCCACCTCTGAGACCTCAGCCTCTGCTTCCTCCATGGAAGACGTGACGGCGGGATTGAGGAGATCCTCGAAGTATTCCTTCCACCGTCCGACAACATCCCCAGTTGAGGTCAACAGCTGCCCACCTCTACTGTAAACAGCGTTGGTAGGGCACTGCTTCCCTCTCCTGAGTCGCCGGACGGTTTGCCAGAATCTCTTCGAGGCCAGCCGATAGTCCTTTTCCATGGCCTCACCGAACTCCTCCCAGGCCCGAGTTTTTACCTCCACAACCACCCGGGCTGCAGTTCGCTTGGCCTGCCGGTACCCGTCAGCTGCCTCAGGAGTCCCACAAGCCAACCAGGCCCGATAGGACTCCTTCTTCAGCTTGACGGCATCCTTTACTTCCGGTGTCCACCACCGGGTTCGGGATTGCCGCCTCGACAGGCACCGGAGACCTACGGCCACAGCTCCGAGCGGCCGCTTCGACAATGGAGGTGGAGAACATGGTCCACTCGGACTCAATATCTCCAGCCTCCCTCGGGATCCGGTCGAAGCTCCGCCGGAGGTGGGAGTTGAAGATCTCTCTGACAGGAGACTCGGCCAAACGTTCCCAGCAGACCCTTACAGTACGCTTGGGTCTGCCGAGTCTGTCCAGCTTCCTCCCCCGCCATCGGATCCAACTCACCACCAGGTGGTGATCAGTTGACAGCTCCGCCCCTCTCTTTACCCGAGTGTCCAAGACATACGGCCGCAGGTCAGATGAAACGACCACAAAGTCGATCATCGACCTACGGCCTAGGGTGTCTTGGTGCCACGTGTACTGATGGACACCCTTATGCTTGAACATGGTGTTCGTTATGGACAAACTGTAACTAGCACAGAAGTCCAATAACTGAACACCGCTCGGGTTCAGATCAGGGGGGCCGTTCATCCCAATCACGCCCCTCCAGGTAACACTGTCGTTGCCCACGTGGGCGTTGAAGTCCCCCAGTAGAACGACGGAGTCTCCAGTCGGAGCACTTTCCAGCACCCCTCCCAGAGACTCCAAGAAGGCCGGGTACTCTGCACTGCCGTTTGGCCCGTAGGCACACACGACAGTGAGAGACCTATCCCCAACCCGTAGGCGCAGGGAAACGACCCTCTCGTTCACCGGGGTAAACTCCAACACATGGCGGCTGAGTTGGGGGGCTATGAGCAAACCCACACCAGCCCGCCGCCTCTCACCATGGGCAATTCCAGAGTGGTGAAGAGTCCATCCTCTCTCAAGGAGTGTGGTTCCAGAGCCCAAGCCGTGCGTAGAGGTGATTCCAACTATCTCTAGTTGGAACCTCTCAACCTCACGCACAATCTCAGGCTCCTTCCCCGCCAGCGAGGTGACGTTCCACGTCCCCTAGAGCTAGTTTCCGTGTCCAGGGATCGGGTTGTCGAGGCCCCCGCCTTCGACTGCCGCCCGATCCTCTATGCACCGGCCCCTTACGGCCCCTCCTGCAGGTGGTGAGCCCACGGGAAGGCGGCCCCACGTCGCTCCTTCGGGCTGAGCCCGGCCGGACCCCGTGGGGGGAGGCCCGGCCACCAGGCGCTCGCATACGAGCCCCAACCCCGGGCCTGGCTCCAGGGTGGGGCCCCGGCTGCGCCATACCGGGCGACGTCACGGTCCTTGATTTATTTTTCTTCATAAGGGTTTTTTGAACTACTCTTAGTCTGACCCGTCGCCTAGGACCTGTTTGCCTTGGGAGACCCTACCAGGGGCATATAGCCCCGGACAACATAGCTCCTAGGGTCATTCGGGTACTCAAACCCCTCCACCACGTTAAGGTGGCAGTTCAAGGAGGGGAAGTTTGAAGTTTGAATAAATCATCAAAATCTTCAACAATGTATTTTTTATAAAAGTTTTAATAAAGTGTGAAGATGTAAAATTTCCTGAGCTGGACGTCACTTTTAGCCACTACTGTCTGTATATATATTCAATTGAATTCACATTTATTTGTATAGCGCTTATATATATTCATGTATGTATGTAAAAACAGTGTACAAACAAATAATTTATACAGTATTTAAATGTTAATCATTCAGATATTCGACCATGACGTGATACATCTTACTCCATTCTTAAAAAAAAAAAAAAAAAAAAATCGTATTTATATATCGTGTAGGCCTTATGATTTCTTCTAATTTCAGCCAGAGCATGATGCTGACACTAAAACCGCTCGATCTGAGGATTAAATGGTTTTGTCACATGTGTTGTGTTGCAGAGGTGCGTGACTGAAAGGTCACAGGTTTGAATTCCTGAAGAAAGTCTCTTATCCTCAGGCGGACTGTAGTTAGTGAACTGTGAGGAGTTTGGGGAAAAAGCTTCTGCTACGTACAGTTGGTAACACCTCTATATAGTTATGCAAGCTTCTTTCTACTTGAATGTGGAAAGACTAGAATTTCAAGGCAATCAAATCAGAATACAGTGGCATATCTCTGATCTAGTTTGTGTAATTGACCGTTCGCAAAGACCCGCCCCCCCTTAGTTACTGTCGCTATGTACAAGCTACGCCGCTCTCACACACCATGTTCTCACGTTGGATTGTTGGAATGTTGTTTTAACCGCGGAAAGGCGTCAGTACACCGTTTTTCAAGTTCAAATCCTCCCATGTTAATTACTAACTCTCCTGACTGCTTTGTCGGACAAAATGGCGGATGGCGAAGTATGATTGGTCAGATCAGCTGTCAATCAAACTCCCTGCCTAAGCCTAAGTCCCGCCCCTCCGCTTCCGGCTCATGGACCTTATTTCGGAAAAAATATGTATGGTAGTCAATGGCGAGAGACAACTTATCTTTTTATTCCGTCTGAACTGTGCCCTGAATTACACACATGATGTTTGTCAATTTAAAAGATAATTATGAAAGTCAAGAAAGTCGCAGTTTGTCATAAAACTGAAAAGTAACATTTAGTTTTATGTGGAAATCGCTCAATGAACTACATCTCTCGTCTCGCACTATACGTCACCGTTGCTCGTGTGTGTGCAGTCTGGTACAACACACTCCGGCATCACGACTATAGAAAACATGACAGACGTAGCTTCAGTAAAGTTAGCTTCAGTAGAGTTAGCTTCAGTAAAGTTAGCTTCAGTAAAGTTAGCTTCAGTAAAGTTAGCTTCAGGAAAGTTAGCTTCAGTAAAGTTAGCTTCAGTAAAGTTAGCTTCAGTAAAGTTAGCTTCAGTAAAGTTAGCTTCAGTAAAGTTATCTTCAGTAAAGTTAGCTTCAGTAAAGTTAGCTTCAGGAAAGTTAGCTTCAGTAAAGTTAGCTTCAGTAAAGTTAGCTCATTCATTGAGAGAAAAGGTATGACGTCACATGTGCGTCTTTTGGTTTGTAGTCTTTGTAATTACGTATTTCACAGTCTTATACCTCAACAGTTTTACATCAAACTGCGACTTTCTTGACTTTAAAATGTATCTTTTAAATTGACAGACATCATATGTGTAATTCAGGGCACAATTCAAACGAGATCAAAATATTTGTTGTCTCTCGCCATTGACTACCATACATATTTTTCCGAAATAAGGTCCCATGGTGGTCCACCGGAAGGGGCGGGACTTAGGCTCTCTATTGCGAAACATATTTGAAGTTAATTGAAAACTTCTCCCATTAGATAACACTTACATTTTTGGTTTATTTTAGAGCACAAGTCAGGAGGTTTGGAACAACATGAGGTTGGGTAAATACTTCAAATAACATTTAATAACATTTCATATCATTTAACATTTCATAATTTTCAACCTTTGGGTGAACTTCACCACTTCAAGGCTGATGCAACACGTACCGATTTGGAATAACAATTAAAAATGCATTTTTCTTTATGAAAACGTTATTTCTGAATGTTCTCTGAACTTTTTAAAACGTCCGTTTTTTAAATGTTTTTATTTTATTTTATTTTATCTTGGTCATGCAAACATTAAGGGAATATTGAGGAGGTAATATTCTATTTCATCATTTTGCTAAATTTGAATGTTCTCTGAAAATGTTAAACAAACGTCCAAATTATGAAAACGTTCCTTGAACAATGTATGAATATTTTATTTGTGCTAACATTTTGAGGAGGTTATTAAAGACCAGGGCCTCATTTATAAAGCGTGTGTGCACAGATTTGAACTGATTTGAATCCGCGCCAACGTTCATATTTATAAAAAAAAGTCTTAAAAGAGTGCTTCACGTCAGAGTCTAAGCAGACATACACACTTTTCCTTGTGGCAGAGAGTCAAAGTACAGCAGGCATTAGGAAATATAAGCCATTCTTGACACTCACAAGTAGCCTAAAGCATTCAGACATGACTGGTGCTCTTTTATGAGTTAATGACACTAATTAGGGGGCGTTTCTGAAACCATTCAGCTGACCATTCAAGATCATTTGCGATTTATAGATTTCATGTCTGGGAGAGAGGCGTATAACTTTTGAACGTTAGTGTTGGTTACAGATTTCCTTAATGAAATAGTACTAAAATGTTTCACTTTCAAAAGGATTTATTTTCATTTTGACAGCAATGTTTGACAGTGGTCTAAGGCGAGACACCATTACACAACAACAACCAAGAACAACGGTTCACAAGCCTATAAGTCGATACATTCCTCTCAATACAAGTCCAAAAAAAGTGTTTATTGATAGTCAATGTGAACATAAAGCAAACAGCAATGAGTAAGTGGCATTTGCTTCGATGAACAATAAAAAGGCAGACCTGTAAAACAAAGTTATAAATGCATATTCTCAATATAATCATAAATCACCTTCTTTATAATGATTTAAACAAGCTGACCAGCAGAATCTGCAATGGATAAGAAAATAAATATAATCTTAAATAAAGTTTCTTCTCTGTTTTGGCACTGATTGTCATCTGTTCAACATACTGTATGTATATATATATATATATATACCACATATCATCTAATAATCATAATCACTGAGCTCATATCAACCAATAACATTTCCTACACATGCCAATATGACATCTTGCAAGCTAAAAAAAAAAAAAAGAAGGAAATTCTCATAAGGAACTAGAAGTTAAAACAGCATCTAAGTATCAAACACTGGCACTTGCAAACTTTTATTTGGCTTTGAAAGGAAAATAAATTTTCCAATACTGCATCTAGCTTTCAATATTGTAGGGCTAATGGAGTATAAAAATATGAGTATTGACAAACCCGGTCCTGTTGCAGGTGTTGCAAAAAAAAAATTTTTTAATAAAATGTGAATGGCGCTTGCCTCGCTTACTGCCACGATGATGAAGTGTTGTGGTTGCTCTGTGATATAGACCTTAGTCAGGTTAGACGCCATATAGAATTGAACACGGATGAAAAAAAAACGAGGCTGAGGGATAAACATGCAGTCTTCTTTACTATGTCATTTTCACGGAAAGACTTTTCATCAGCTTCATTGTTAAAGGAGAGGTATAATGCCCTTTTCACAAGATATAAAATAAATCTCTGATGTCCCCAGAGTGTGTATGTGAAGTTTTAGCTCAAAATACCCCACAGATATTTTTATATAGCATGTTAAAGTTGTCACGTTTTGTGTCTGTCCCTTTAAATGCAAATGAGCTGCTGCTCCCGGCACAGGGGGCGGAGCTACAAGAGCTTGTGTCCTTTTACGTCACACACACATGCACTGAAAATATAAAAAACTTTTAGACTTTTATGTTCAAACAATGATGGAGAGACTCAAGAAGAAGTGACAACATGTAGACAACATTTCTGAATGGTTAGTTGATGAATTTATGTAGCTTATGTGTAGTTATCTTCTAGTCATTAATTAGCATATAGCTTGATAATCTATAAATCGTGTTCCGGGCGCGGGGTTTATGTAAATTTTAGGATTAGTGATGTCACTAACCCGGGAGGAATGTCGTGTAGTCTCTACCAGCCGTTTGTTGTAATCCTTAAAAAGCGATTTCTTTAAAAGCAAATATCTCCCTTTGCTTTTAACTTCATAACTTTGCAGATGTTGTTTATGATCAAACAGCAACATTACACACTAACTAAAGTTAGAAAAGTGAAATCATAATCAACCACCCTTTTAACAACAGTTAAAAATTCCTGTCAAAAATGAAATATGGCACTACCCTGATTAAGGTCTATACCCGTGATAGAGCTTGATGTGAAATTCAATAAGTCTGACTCTGATAATTTAAAAAAGTAATAGCATATCTCTGCTCAACCATGATTGGAGGAATCATTTAGGACGAGTTCTGCACAAAAGTCTAACAATTAAGTTTAAAAACTTAAACCTAAATATGAGCGATTAATAATATTCATCATTGCCCTTAGCAATAAACATGACAGAAAAACAGATTTAAACACATTACAAATCTCAAGAATGCAGTTGTTTGCAGTTTTGACAAAATGCCAGGTCTTGTTAGAAACTATTAACTTATAGTGTTTCTAGTAAAAACGTGTCTTGTTCCAGAATGCCTGATTGTTTCGATTCCCAAAGATATTCCAAACTACAAAGATTTATTTAAAAAGGTGTATAATGTAAAAGAACGGCCATTTTCATCGCCAACCATTTTCTATTCCATCTAGAAGTGGCTCTTCCTCTGCAATATTAAAAGGTGGTGGACAGCACGACACTGTGAATATCATGCAGAAACATACACTGACACGCTTATACTCTCACTCAGCTAACCATGTAAACAGTGAGACAGCACGCCACGTGTCCTAAGGCTAAGTAGTCATGGTACAAAATTTCACGATCTACTAATAGATTACGATATCGGAGCACGTAAGTAGAGCCCTGTAGACGACGTCAAAACCTGGAGGTCTCAATGGAGACAAGAAGACAAGATGATGAGGAAAGGGAAATATAGAGAAAGGCAAGATTTTTACCATGTCGGATAAATCCTAGAGAGCCTAGACGACAAATATGCTAGGATTCCTACCACAAGTACAGTCATGATACAATACTTGACACAAATCAGACTAAAGATCAGATAGAAACCACGCAATTATCGTTTAAAGTCAACATGAAATCAAAAACTGATGCTTTCTTAATGCTAAAACGCTTCTGGTCGTTGCACCGACGAAGCAATTGAAAGTCAAACAAAGTTGGGCAAAATTTAACTTCTACTATCATCTAATAGCACAGCGATTTGAGCAGTTTAATCAAAGTTGGCATGAACGCACCTTAAAGTCACCATGAAGTTAAAATTGTTGGAATACTGCAGAATTTATTTAAAAATATATTTTTCCATGCATTTTTTTTTTTCAAATTCATGTACCCTGGAGAATCTTTAATCCCTCTTGCATGTCTTCTCTGATGACGAGGGCCTGTCACTCACATGAGATCCACCAATAGCATCCAATCAAATCCCCACGGACAAAATCAAGCCCCGCCCTCTTTTTTCTCTTTTTTTTCGAGAAGTCGTTTTACTCGGATATGTATAGGGAACAATAACTATTTTTTTCATAGTTTGGCTGGTCCTGCGACTTATAGTCAGGTGCGACTTATATATCAAAATTAATTAAAACTGACTGAGATGAACCAAGAGAAAACATTACCGTCCACAGCTGAGAGAGGGCGCTCTAGTTAGCGGAGTTGTTCAGAAGCGACACCGAGGAAGAACTCAATGGATTCAGTGATGAGGAATGAGATCGGGAGTTTGGTGAACTTGCTGACCGGTAACTTGTTAGACTCGCTGGCTAATGTTAATTTAGCCTATTCAGCCTCCCAGGTATATGTTCTGTGTGCTATTGTGGAGCTGAATAACTTAATGTGCTACGTTAACACACCGGACACCTTCAGCCTGTTGTTCTGTGTGCTATTGTGTAGTTGAATAACTTGCCTTTCCAGATTAAATGTCTGTTCTTGGTCTTGGATATTGTGAAATAAATTTCAAAATAAATGCGACTTATAGTCCAGTGCGACTTATACATGTTTTTTTTTTTCCTCTTCGTGACGCATTTTTTGTCTGATGCGACTTATAGTCCAGAAAATACGATACTTCTTTTCCTTTGTTTTTCTATGTAAACATGCACTAGACGGATGTTTTTGAGAGTTGCGCTCACCTTTTTTGCATTAACTTGCAAATGACACATCATTCTAAAAACACAGCGCTGAAGTTAAACGTTTTTAAAAACATGTCTCTAGACCTTGCAGGGTTTTTTTTCAATTCCTCTGGCCCTCGTCTTATGCAAAAACGCAGCCCTTATAGTGGTAATTTAATCTTAAATAAATTACTCTTTCTTTTTGCCACTTCCACTTGGTTCCTAACACCCACTTTTCACAATCCAATCACTTCCTGACTGATAAAATCAGGTCCTGCCCTGCGTTTCTGTCATTGACTATCCTGTTGAAAACCATTATGCAAATTTGGTTTGTGAACGACATTTCATGTTGACTTTAAACTGGCAGGTCAAAGAGCTGGACATCACTTTTAAATTATTTTCGAGAACATTAACCACAGGAACATGACGGCACAGCAGTCACAACTGCAATAGATTTCATCATTGTCCTATAATATCATAAAATGCTAACAGTTGGTTAAACCGGTAATCGACATGGATAATATACAAACTGTACTTTACCAGGTGCTGTCAAGCCTTTATAGCATCTGCCTTTCAAGGACCTGAGGAGAGTGTGGTAAATGCATGCAATTGCAGAGCATGTGTATTGTTATTAAACACAATTTACCTTTCCCTGTTAAAATAAGGTGATGACAACAGCATTTCACCTTTAGCAGGGCATTCCCAATGTCCTCTATGGCAGAAAGTCAAAGTCACGATTTCTGCTCCAAAACCTATTGAGCTGCCTCGCTCTCTACTGTCTATCCGAAATGCAGCTTTATTAGTGACTCTGTTAATGCACTATTTGCAATGAGAAACTTGACTAAAGGGCCGTTCATACCAAGAACGATAACTATATTTGCGTCCACACCAACGAACGATAACGGTCTGTTTATTCTAAGCTCGCACGCTTCGGTTTCAAAGCGTGTACATCATTAAAGCTGCACTGTGTAGTATTTTCTCCCATCTAGTGGTGAAATCATATATATGACTACCAACTGAATATTACTTTCTAGCCCCTCCCATTCCGAGGGCGTTTTAACTCCTACAGTGGCCCGTATTATATCAAATCTGCCGGCAGTCGTGAGTAATCTGCCCCTTGCATTCATCACGGCACCACTGAGTGTAAAAACGCGAAAGGCGAAGCTTGAATTTCCAGGTATGTCCCTCTTTGGCTAATGTATTTTCAAGATGGAGGCGCAACATGGCTTCCGTCATTCGAGCGAATGTATTATAAATGGCAGATTCTACGCTTACGAGAATACTTGATTAATTGGTAGAAGTAATTATACATTAATGAGCACATATCATTTTGAAAGAACAAAGTGATTTTTGCTAAGAATCAACTTAAAAAATTACACAGTGTAGCTTTAAACATGTTTTTGCTGTTTTTGTTGCATTTACGCGGCTTTAACCAACAGATGTCCTCAGCATGCTATTGTTTTGAGTGAAGCTAGTATAATCGATCTAATAATCTAACAGTGAATTTAGCTGACGTAGTCAAGATAGTGGAATAAAAACGACACCTAGAAGCAAGACAATGTTGTGGAAACGAGCGCTGGACACCTGAGGTAATACTTCTCACCATTTATTCAGAGGGTATGAACGATTGTTTTCCATATCCCTTGCCTTTTTTTTAAGGGCCTAGACTTGTCAAACAGTGAAGGATTTTTTTCTGGACCTCAGCAATTAAGCCATTTTAAATGCACGTGCCCTTAAATTAGAATGGATTCTGATTGGCTGTCAGTGTTTTATCGTTCAACAGCTGGAAAAAAAATCGTTACAAAAGTGATCCCAAATTACCAATTACCAATTGTTTCATAGTTTGGCTGGTCCTGCGACTTATAGTCAGGTGCGACTTATTTATCAAAATTAATTCATACTGACTGAGATGAACCAAGAGAAAACATTACCGTCTACAGCCGCGAGAGGGCGCTCTAGTTAGCGGAGTTGTGCAGAAGCGACACCGAGGAAGAAATTCAGTGTTGAGGAATGAGATCGGAGCTTGGTGAACTTGCTTACCGGTAACTTGTTGGACTCGCTGGCTAATATTAATTTAGCCTATTCAGCCTCCCAGGTATATGTTCTGTGTGCTGTTGTGGAGCTGAATAACTGTTAATGTGTTACGCTAACATGCCGGACACCTTTTCAGCCTGTTGTTCTGTGTGCTATTGTGGAGCTGAATAACTTGCCTTTCCAGATTAAATGTCTGTTCTTGGTCTTGGATTTTGTGAAATAAATTTCTAAATAAATGCGACTTATAGTCCAGTGCGACTTATATATGTTTTTTTTACTCTTCGTGACACATTTTTTGACTGATGCGACTTATAGTCTGGAAAATACGGTATATTGTTTCTCTATATCGTCATAGCTGTGGTGTGAACGCTGCTATTCTTTAATATGAGAACGATTTTTAGAACTTTATCTTTATCGTTATCGTCCTTGGTGTGAACGGGCCTTAATGCTTAGCCAACAACTAATTCCAAGAGTTATTCCAAGTTATTACGAATTGCAAATGTGCCTAAGTAGCACACACAAATGTTGTCTTAAATACTCAATTAGATTGAGCTATTTATCTCCGCTGATTTCAGAATGTAATAAAATATTTGAGTTTATCAGTTTTTCTCACAGTGCATTCTGGGAATACCCTGTCCTTTGCCAAAAACAAGGGCTGCATTTAAGTCCACTTTTTATGTCCTTCCCTCGCCAACTTCTCTTTATCTCATTCCCTTGGGTGTACGGCATTGCTTGCAGTGCCCACTGCTGGCGAAACCCTTGCAATGGGTTTAAATGAAACACCCTAAGCCCTTGGAATCTGCTATGGAGCCCGCCATGCGAGTTGCTATTGTGACATCACAGTCGTGTTGCATTCTGGTCTATGGATCTGGCTGAAGTGTTAATATGAGTAGACTCGGTCAAAATCAAGGGGTCGAGGGCCTGTCCAAATAAACTTCCCTCGAACACTTGACGAAGTTGAAAGCACTTTAAAATGGCGGAAGTTTGCGAGTGTATGTCTAAAAGTGGAGTTAAACACAGCCAAGTTATTTCAAGAAAGCATAACATCTGGGAGTCTTAAGGGTGTCTATGATGCCTAGATAGGCAGCTCACTAGAGTTTGAAACAGAGACTGGAAATCATACAGAGGATCTGCTCTAATAAATCCAAGAATATTTTCCCATTGTGCATTAAAACCCTGGTTAATTCTGGAAAATCCTCCATATGGATCAGTTAAAACCATTAATATTGTGCAAGTATATCTACACTCTGAAAAATAAAGGTTCTTTAGTGGCATTGAAGAACCAATAACATCAATGGATCCTTTCAATTACACCAAAGGTTCTTTCAATTGATTTAAAAAAAAACTAGAAGTTTTTCTGGGGAACCCAAAATGGTACTTCTATGGCAAACCCGATTTTGGAACCTTTATTTGTAAGAGTGTTTGATTATTTCTTAGAGTTTCAGGTTTTGTCTTGTGCAGTTGGAGAGACAGAAAGAGGAGGAGGAGAAGAATATGAATAGTATGACTGCACAGAACAGAAGAAGAGAAAACAGTTTAGTCTGCCCTCTTGTATTTGCTGGAGGGAGCCACACACTAAACGCTCACTGCTGCCCTGCAACATATTACACAACATCTCCAAACAAGTAAATCTACAACGACATTACAGCAGAAACCTGCAACCCCAGCCTTAAGCTGATATAATACTCCAGAGAAGGTGATGTGCTTAGCTAAGGTTCCTCTGGCTTGGTTGCATCTTTTCCTGAGTTAGAGCTATCATCCGCAGCGACAGGGTCACCCGAGGACTCGACTGTGCCACCGGCCAGCCCGCTCGAGCTGGCGTCTTTGGAGTGCGTGTGCTTCGGGGTCACCGTCTGCTCTTCGGTGAGTCTGGAGCTCCTGCTGCGGCGCTGTTGCTCTTCAGTCTCGGGGCCGGAGTCACAGGAGTCGCCCTTCTTTACCTCGTCATCAGACGTGAAGTCGGAGCTGTCAGACGGGCTGAGACCAGCGGAGGCAGAGGCTGGCCAGTTGAATCTATTAAAGGATAAATTCATAAGTCGACAGAATTGCTGAGTATTTTCTGCTTAAAACGGCAGTGAACCAAAGACAGTCTCAAAAACATGGTTTAAAAATCGCTGGTGTTTCTGACGTCACAAACTACCTTGTAACCAATCAGATCAGCAGCTGTTAACCCAGAGAAGAAAGTCTGTTTTGATTTAACGTAAAGGCAACAGAGGAGACGTTGTTAAGAAGGAAAAGACATGGCTCAATTGTCACAAGTTATGATAGAACAGAAGAGACTTTAACCCAGAAGTTGACGACAATTCATTCAAGGGATGTTAACCGATGACCGTTTGATTCCAATATATTTTTGTGTGAAGTGAACAAATCCCTCACACTCAATTTTTTATAACTCGCCTGTTTGTAGGCTACTTAATAAACCAATAGAAACAATTTGGTGCGAGGTCACAGCGTTTGGGTTCGCGCGCTCACAAGGTTTGCGAAAAGTAAAGGCTACAGGCTAACACACTCGAGGTTAGAGCCAGGGCAGACGACAGGGTGAAGCGTGCAAAGAAAAGTAAGTAGTGTGTGGGACCATTTCACCAAAAAAATGACAGATGTAAGTTGCAACTTGTGTGATACAGTGCTTAAATACAGTAGTAGCACATCATCTATGATGTATCACCTGAAAACGCGACACTCGCAAGCCTCTTCGGAGCTGTCATTTTCTTAAATGAGCCGTGGCAATGTTTCAAATGAGCTTCTAGCGCTAGACAAACGTCTTTATTTTCAACGCAATCACCTTGTACCCTAACCATTTCGAAACTAAGGAGCTATTTGTCCTCTGATTACATACAAGCTCCTCGGCACCGCGTTTGCGGGACTCCTGTTTCGCGCTGTAGGGGATTTTTAAAAAGTGACGTGAGTGGAAGGGCGGCGCCAGGGTGTGTGTGTGTGTGTGTGAGCGGGAGGCAGAGCGGCGGAGAGATGCGACAGAGTTGTGAAATTGCAGGCGCGGCTCGAAAATGGCTGTTATTTCAAATAGCGTAGCATATTTTAAACTAATCAGTTAATCGGTTTCAACCGGCTAATGAGGCTCGGTGCCTCATTTTTTAGTTTTCGCCATCCCTAATTCATTCATAACTAAAACAGCTTGTTCCACACGTCATACATCATTGCACATGCGCAGTACTTTCCAGTTTTGGTTTTCAATCCAATTAAGTATTTACATGTCCTCCTGACGGGATTAGAAAAGGTTTAAACCACCCCTTACAATACAATCAAAATTATAATCGGATTCATTCTGATTGACGCGGTTACATGTGACTTTTTTTTTACTGAGGTTTTTTTTTACTCTGGATATCGGATTATAGGGTCCATGTGAAGCTACTGATTCAAGTACCTGAGAAGTGTTTTATGCCGCATAGGAAGTACATGCTGGAATTAAAAGTAGAAGAGATGATCTACCTGGAATGGCTCTGTGACGCCCACAATGGAGCTCATATTGTTGCTGTAGTAACCCAGTATGAAGTCGCCAGAATCCTTTGGCAATTCTTCCTCTGTAAAAGTCACCTGGGGATTGCAAATCAAAACCTCCTGATTAAAATTCACAAGCTTCAATGTGTAGCTTTATGAACACAAGTGAACGCTTCTTCATGCAACTAAATACATGTGATTTGTCCTTACCTCGTGCTCCTGTCTCAGGAAGTCAGACTCCTCCTGCTTGGCCCAAGTGTAAGCCACATAATCTTTATGGTGCTTAAACCCAACCTGTGAAATTACATATTTGTAAAGTATGTTCAATCAATTTTATAGCTGCATGTGAACTTAACTCAAGTGACAACAAATATATGATTTTAACCATTGTACTCCTCCATCAAACGATGCTCAGAACTGATGAAATGAATGAAATAACCTTGTAAAGCCCAATCCAGTCCCAGGAGCTTCGAGGAAAGTTGGGCACCAGCTTGAATGTGGCCACTGCATCTGATATCTCTCTCCATTCATCCTCCACAATGAGTTCTACTAGAGGCATGTCCACCTTATATGGGAACTGAGAGAACATCACATGTTAAACACATTGCACAAACAAACAATGAAAGTTGCATTGATGAATTTCGCATATCTTCCCTGAAGTGATACAATTCTGTCTAAAAATGTTTAACGCCAGACAAGTAGTTTGTTAAAACTTGGTTTGTAGGGAATTACAAACCTGCGCACATATATTCAAATGCGCATAACTATAGAATTAATTCTTGATGCGCACGTGAGCGCCATCAGCGTTTCTCACAGGTTCACGTTTAAAGTCTGTGTAGAGAGAACGGTGTCGTCTCAGCGGTCTCTGATTTAATAACCAATGATCGTTGCGACGGAAGTGAATCAATCAAAACTAACTTTATCTGGAAAATATCTTTATTCAAGAACTATAAAGCCAAAACAATCTCTGTTACCTTAAATTATCCGTTTATCGCTGTAAAGCTGCTTTGAAACAATCTACATTGTTAAAAGCGCTATATAAATGAAGATGACTTGATGTCTTAGGAATTTCCACCTTTCAATTAAAAGAGCCAATCATCATACGAACCCTTTTCACAGACTGTTTTATGAAGTGAGGGGGTGGACATGTTCAAATGTTTGAATGTTTGCTTGAAAGTTCAAAAAACATTATTTTTTAAAACATTTTTGATATTGTTGCAGCTCCTCTCTTCCCAGTCTGTCAGTAACGCTCTGTTTACTTCCTGTCTCTATGAAGCCCCTCCTTCTGAAAAGCACACTGTGCTCTGATTGGTCGGCTGGATCAGTGTGTTGTGATTGGTCGAGCGCTTCGAGTGTGTTTGGGAAATGTCCCGCCCCTTTCCATAACCGCCAGTTTAACACACGACTAACTGACTAAACCAGGCCCCGCCCATTTATTCTGCGTATTAATTATTTAAATGAGGAATATTGTGACGTGTTCGTTCCCGGAAGAAACTCAAGACTACAATGGAGGCGTTTCAGGAGTTCAGAAACACTGACACCGATATAGAGATTATCTCCTGCTGTACCTTGGCATTAAAGCTAATAATGCTGCTGTATGGGTGTTATTAATACAACAGCTGAGGGAGTGACGGCAAATTTGATCTTTCTCTTTTCTGATCACCAAAATCAATTTCTTATTTTTGCGAAAGTCATTGAAACGTGATTTTTTTTTGTGATTGAAACAAAAATGATTGCAGTTGTTTCCCATTCACCGCTATAGAAATTTACCCATCTATGATGACTTCTGCTTCTGAGAACCCGGGAAATGTGAAAAGGGTCCATTGGCATTGGTCTTTTTTGCTCTAGTCTAGAACATGCACATTAGCTGAACCAACATGAAAACATAAGTTGTAAGCCTGATTTGAGCTAAAGAAGTGTAACATCAGGAAGTGTTCGTGCGCTGACCTGCAGAGTGAAGATAGAGGAGACAGGCTTGTGGTCGCTGACGGTGTACTCCATGTGACTGCGGTAGAAATGCTGCGACACACGGGTCCCGCTGGTCAGCCCCGTCATGGAGCCGCGCTTCGACACGCTGTTGCTGACCGGAGCCGTCGGCCTCAAACGCCACAGAATACGGTCAGTCCACGCTGGCTTACGCTTCTTACCACTGAGAAAGATCAAGAGTCACTTAAACATCTGTGCAATAAGAATATGTGACCCTGGATCACAAACCCAGTCTGGAGCCGCACGGGTATATCTGTGGCGATAGCCAACTATAAACTGTATGGGTCAAAATTAGAATTTTCTTTTATGACAAAAATCATTAGGATATTAAGTAAAGATCATGTTCCATGAAGATATTTTGTACATTTTCTACCGTAAATATATAAAACATGTATTTGTGTGAGTGAATGCAGCACAATCGAGAACATAAATGCACAACTTTAAAGGAGATTTTCTCAATGTTTAGATTTTTTTGCTCCCTCAGATTCCAGATTTACAATAGTTGTATATCGACCAAATATTGTCCTATCCTAACAAACATACATCAACGGAAAGCTTATTTATTCAGCTTTCGGGTGATATATAAATCTCAATGTAAAAAAAATACCCATGTGACTGGTTTTGTGGTCCAGGGTCACATTGCTGGAAGTGAATAGCTACAGATTGACAGGAATGGGAAAATGAATAATTTTGAAGGAAAACAGTTTGATATACTATCAGACACAGTTTTAGACTTCACAACTCAGTCCAAAAAAAAAAAAAAAAAAACATTTTACCTGGTATCATATGTGTCTGTTCCCACATCAAACTTGTACGTCGGAGGGAATTTGATCGGGCCCTCGTGGAAGCCTTCGAGCACAGACTCGCTGCCTTTAGCCATGTTCAGCTGCCAGATGGAGATCGAGACGACAATAACACCAGCATAGGGAAGAACGGAGCAAAGCAGAGATTACACACAATTATGAATATTGCATTGTGTTTTTTCAATGCTAGTTGCTCCTTCTTCAATGCCATTTAATATTTTCGTAATATTTGCAATATGTCATGTGTAAAAAAAACGTGATTTTTGACTTTTAGAGGGAGGTTATTCATGGCATGCACGTCTCACCTGGTCTTTCTCCCACAGTATGGACAGTTTGTTATTGTCAATCGCTGATTTCACAACTTGCATCTCAAGGTCCTCGATTCGGAAGTTCAAGTCTCCAAACCAGAAAACCAAACTGCAAACATTTTTGATTGTGCAAAAGTTCATTTATTTCAGTAATTCGACTTAAAAGGTGAAACTATTATGTTATATAGACTCATTACATGCAAAGTGAGATATTTCAAGCCTTTATTTGTTAGAATTTTGATGAATATGGCTTACAGCTTTTTAGAAAATTAGAATATTGTGAAAAGGTTTTCATAAGCTGTAAGCTATAATCATCAAAATTGTAACAAATAAAGGCTTGAAATATGAACTTTGCATGTAATGAGTCTATATAATATATTAGTTTCACCTTTTAAGTTGAGTAATATAAATTTCAGGATCATACTGTCGTCATAAATCAAGAACAAATTTAATTTCACCATTGATGGTGTCACTAAATGTAGCGGGTTATATAATCATAACAAACACTATAACCCGATCTCATGAGAAAAAACTTTATTTTTATGGTCCACTTTAGACTATAAGTAACTTTGTAACTACATGTGAACTTCTAGTAACCCGAACCCTAATAGTATACTAATACTCTAATGAGAGTTAATGACATGTAGTTGCAAATTAATGAGAGTTACACTGTAAAAACTAAGTGACAACATGGATATTTGAGTTGACTAAACTTAAAATGTTATGGTAGCACAAACACTTTTTTTAGTTTAAAAAAAAAAAAAAATGTATAGTGTAGTTGACATGTAGTAGCAAAGTTATTTATTGTTAGTGAAATGTCTTAAAGTGGACTATACAATAAAGTGTTAACCAAAAACATAACGCATAATATACATTGTCTATTTCATATAAATTTGTACAATTTGATTTGTATAAAAATAACAATTTGTAGAAAAATATGTAATTCAAACCCTCAGTTGAGCGTGAGAATACCGTACAATAACATACAAATTAAGGCACAATTAATATGAATTGGCAACTATCAGTTACAAATTGTCATGAGATCCCAATGTTTTGTCATTGATGTTGAATGCAAGCTCTATGGTATTAGTAGTACATTCATCTGTCACTTGGTAGAAGCTAGACAAATGATGCATATGCCATCATGGACAGGTTGCATGACATGAAAAGCAAGAGCAGAATTAGTCAAATAGAAAATGTAAATTTGTATTGTTTTTGTAAGATAAAAAAAACTGTGTTGGGTCACAACTTTATGTCCAAAATAAAATCTGAGACTTGAAGACTGAACAACACTTCCCTCGGGGAAACTAAAGTACAACAGCACCATCTGCTGGTGAGATACATCATTATAAATGATACTACATGTACAAAGAATTATGTCTCAGTTCACCTACTGTGTGTGTGTGTGTGTGTGTGTGTGTGTGTGTGTGTGTGTGTGTGTGTGTGTGTGTGGGTGTGTGTGTGTGTGTGTGTGTGTGTGTGTGTGTGTGTGTGTGTGTGTGTGTGTGTGTGTGTGTGTGTGTACCTCTACTTAAAAAAGCAAAATCTGGACACTACTATTTTAACTAACTACCGACCGATATCAAAGCTTCCTTTTATTTCTAAAATCTTAGAAAAAATTGTTTTTGCACAATTGCAATCCTATTTAGATGCAAATGGTATTTAGAATTTTTTTTAATCTGGTTTTAAAGCTTTTCATAGTACCGAGACTGCACTTTTAAGAGTTTTTAACGATCTTTTATTAACTACAGACCGTGAAGACTCAGTAACTCTTGTGCTTTTAGACCTTACTGCTGCTTTCGACACAATTGATCACGCCATTCTTATCTCTCGCCTAGAGCACTGTATAGGCATCCAAGATACTGCCCTGCAGTGGTTCAGATCGTATTTATCTGACCGATTTTTTTCTGTAAAACTTGGTGACTCTACATCATCTATCGCCCCCCTTCTCTGTGGAGTCCCTCAAGGCTCAGTTCTTGGACCACTACTGTTCTCCTTGTAAGTGACAACATGGATATTTGAGGATATAAAAAAAAAAACTTGGATATAACTTAAAATTTTAAGGTAGCACAAACACTTTTTTGAGTGAAAACAAAAAATAGTTTTACATTGTAGTTGACATGTAGTAGCAAAGTTATTTATTGTTAGTGAAATGTCTCTTGGAAATGAAACACTCTTGGAAATATTTTTAAAAGACATGGTATTTCCTACCATTTTTATGCGGATGACTCGTAAATCTACTTACCACTGAGAAGAGATGCAAACGGTTCTCTGACTCCGTTACTTGAATGTCTCAAGGATATTAAAACCTGGATGTCTTTTAAATGTTTGAATTTAAACAAAGAAAAAACTGAGATCATTGTGTTTGGGCCCAGCCGGGTTTGTGACTTCACTCCCGTAAACCTCGGGTCCCTGCAGCAATATGTAAAGCCAGTAGTTACTAATTTAGGCATTAAAATTGACAGTGAATTTAAGCTTGACAAGCAGATAAACATGGTGTTTAAATCCTGTTTTTATTGATTGAGGCTTTTAGCCAAAATTAAACCTGTTTTATCTTTTACAGTTTTTTACAGTCGCTAGGACACATTTCTCAATACTTAGGTCACTTTTTCAAAACTCTTCACACAGTTCTCCTAACCAACTTTCAGCTCGGCACAGCATTTCATTTCACATTCAAAATGCACTAAAACTACCAGATCACTTCATACATGTCTCAAATCACTTCATGTCTCAAATCAACTTATTCTTCCAGAACACTAGCAAAGGTTGACAGCCAACAAACACACTTTATCACCCACAAAACAATGACCTAAAAAACACTAACAACAGGAGCTTTATACAATGTGTTCCTCTGTACATGCTGCCTTTCTTCTACCTCTCTACTGTTTACAATTCACTGCAATATAATGTGACTGGAATGAATCAGACATGATGCAGATGCTTCAATACTTTATATATTCTGTCTTCTTTTTTTTTTGCACTGAGTAATTCCAAAGTACAAACATCCATCGATACAGAGACAGGATCAGCTGTGGTTGGTCCAATTGTTTTTATACCATTTAATTTTTAGATTCAAAATATATTTCATTGCAATATTACTGTAGAAATGTGGCAGTCGTATACAGTTTTGTATCATGTTATTGTTTTGAACTTAAGTTGAACAGTTCTGAGATCAGTGTGTAAGCGTGTGCAGATTGGCCTGTAGGTACACAGAGTTTTGATGGTTGTTGTGTCGAAGTGAGAAAATAATTAATGTAATTTGAAAGATGTAGTCATTGAATGCATTTTTGTGCCAAAGCAATCATCCACAGTTTATCCCACATATACTTCTGTTGTGCTCACTGTGTGAAGAGTTTTGAAAAAGTGACCTAAGTATTGAGAAATGTGTCCTAGCGACTGTAAAAAACTGTAATATTTTTGAGCAAGTGATTCATGCTTTTATTTTCGAGCCGTTTGGACTACTGTAATGCACTTTACATTGGCGTGAACCAAACTTTCACGCTTACAGTTAGTCCAAAATGCAGCTGCTCGCCTGTTAACAGGAACCCGGAAACATGAACACATAACTCCTATTTTGGCCTCGCTCCACTGGCTCCCTGTATATTTTAGAATACATTTTAAGATTTTAATGATTGTTTTTAAGTCGCTTAATGGGTTGGCACCTCAGTACATTTACACCCCGTCAAGGTCGCTGAGGTCTGGTGATCAGCTGCGGCTGAATGTGCCCATGACCAGGCTAAAGACCGGAGGCAACCGCTCGTTTTCAGCAGTTGCTCGCTAATTGTGGAATGATTTACAGCCGCACATTAAAGTCTATGGGCCCTATTTTAACGATCTGAAACGCAAGTGTCAAAGCGCAAAGCGCAAGTAACTTTGTGGGCGGGATCCCGGCGCTGTTGCTATTTTCCCGGCGGGATAAACGACTCTTGCGCCCGGCGCAAAATCTAAAAGGGGGTTGGTCTGAAGTCGCTTCATTACTCATAGTGTGGTTTGGGCGTAACGTGAAATAAACCAATCAGAGCGTCCTCTCACATTCCCTTTAAGAGCCGGCGCGCTTGTTCCACGGCGGATCGCTATTATAACGGCGGGTTTGCCAGCGCACGCCAGGAGCGATTCACAGCCGAGGAGACCGACGTTCTCGTCAGAACCGTAAAACACAGAGAAGTGACATTGGGGATGATGGGAGAAACCCACCCAAATTAGCTTCGGTTAAACAGGCGTATAATTTGGGTAAATGTGTAGCCTAATCTAGATTTTTTTTTTTTTTAAATCTAGATAGATCTTTTTCTCATCTTCACGGACACAATAATGATTTCCCTCGTGTGTTAATATTTTTCCTTGTAATAATGTATGATTTGCAAAAATGGGGGAAAACTGCTGCGTCTGTTTATAATTATTAGAGAATCAAAGTGGATTAGCTTTAACACGCTACATTATGGCCAAGCACACGCCCTTAAAATACCATATCACTAACGCGCAACGCGCCACTGTCTTTAGACTGTTTTTTTCCTGGTCAGTGGCGCAATTGCTTTCTAAAACTGGAAAATAGCATCATGGAAGTTTTGCGCCGGAACACGCCTCCTCTTTGCGCTGAACCGCCCCCGCGAGCGCAAGTTAATTCCCTAATTTACCGACGTGCGTCTGTGGAGGGAAAAGTCCGCTGTGCGCGGGTGCAAAATAGGAATGATACATGCGTCGGTGTTCAAAGTCAATTACGCTGGGTGCAAGATAGGGCCCTATGTCTGTATGAGTGAGATGTGTGTGTGTGTGTGTGTGTGTGTGTGTGTGAGTAAGTGTGTGTGTGTCAGTGTATGAGAAACTCTATATCTGTATGAGTGAGATGTGTGTGTGTGCGTGCATGCGTGCGTGCGTGCGAGCGAGCGAGCGTGAGTGTGTGTGTGTTTGTGTGTGCGTGCGACTGTGAGCGAGCGAGTGTGCATGTGTGAGTGAGTGTGTTTGTTTGTGTGTGTGTGAGTGAGTAAGTGTGTGTGTGTGTGTGTGTGTGTCAGTGTATGAGAAAGTCTATATCTGTATGAGTGAGATGTGTGTGTGTTGTGTGTGCGAGCGTGAGTGTGTTTGTGTGTGTGTGCGTGCGACTGTAAGCGAGCATGCGTTTGTGTGTGTGTGTGTGTGTGTGTGTGTGTGTGTGTGTGTGTGTGTGTGTGTGTGTGTGTGTGTGTGTGTGTGTGTGTGTGTGTGTGTGTGAGAGAGAGAGTCTTACTCGTGATCCAGGACGCCCATGGCTGCTTGTCCCTTCGAACTGTTGCTGCTGCAGGATGCTCTCGAAGTCCTCCATGCGCTGGTCGGTGTTCTCCATGTGTGCGGGAAGATGACAGTTCAAGAAACAGATCGAATGACCGAACACAGTCATACGAGCGCTGACGCCGCCTTTATTCCCCTGAGAGTGTGACAGTGATCGAGACATGCAGTTTGAGTTTTTCTGTCACACTTCTATAGCGTCTCGTCATAGGAGGTTTGTGTTGCTGAACACAAGATGCTGCAAAACCTTTTCACATTTTCTACACTGATTTGTGGAGAAACACATGCAAAATCTGTCAAATAATATATAGTAACTTATGTTAATTATTGCATGTTCCACACACTTTTTGAAAACTGAAGGCATTGTCACATCAGCCGAACTCTAGAGTAAACACAAGCACAGCTGGACGTGCACAATGTTGTAATCTGCATACATTTAAACTATATATAAACCTTGTTCCACTCAAATCTGAGGCACTCGAGAGTGTATCATCTGTAAAATATCTCATAATATATATTTATCATTATATATATTATTTTATATATACAGGTGAAACTCTGTAAATTATAATATCGTGCAAAAGTTCATTTATTTCAGTAATTCAACTTAAAAGGTGAAACTAATATATTATATAGACTCATTACATGCAAAGTGAGATATTTCAAAAAATATATAATATTTTTGATTATTATTATTGGAAACCTTTTCACAATATTCAATTTTCAATATTCAATAATTTTGAATTTGGGGTTTTTCATAAGCTGTAAGCCATAATCATCAAAAGTATAACAAATAAAGGCTTGAAATATCTCACTTTGCATGTAATGAGTCTATATAATATATTAGTTTCACCTTTTAAGTTGAATTACTGAAATAAATGAACTTTTGCACCATATTCACATTTTTCGAGTTTCACCTGTAAATCATATTATCAAATGATGTATGTCAGTTGCTAATAGCAGGAAATAAGCCACACACACTAGTTTCTGTAGTAATGCAGAGCACTTATTAAACTCTCATTAAAGTGATTCATTAATGATTTAAAAGGGATTATCAAAGAAAATATTCAGACTACCAAATAAGTCCGCTTACAGAAGTTTATGCTCAATGAACTCCGATGAATGTGACTTTGAATGTGAATTCACTTTATAAGTTATGAATCCCCGGGGGAGAAACTGTCTTCACGCTCTTTGTTCTGAGGTTTGACGCTGTTATTCTCGCTGTGAGAGCTGACTTTATCATTACGGTGGTGTCATTTTATATTCATTAGGTGTTCAGCACATTATTAATATTTCAGCAGCACACTGCATGTGATATTTGACAGAACCCTGTAACCTTTCATATCTGCAAATGAGGATTCATAAACCGTTCGACGTATCATTGGAGACTTTACAGCGGGGAGCGTGAGATTGCGGATCACGTACCCAGATTCCCCCGAGGCCGGTGCGAGTCGTCTGGGTCTGAATGCCTCTCAGGAACGGAAGGTGAAAGTACTTGGAAAAGACCAGCAGAAGCATTCCCTGCATCCTCTGAGACGTGACCTACACACACACACACACACACACACACATTCAACACAGTTCCTGCAGCATTGGCTTTAAAGGGGTGGTTGATTATGATTTCTCTTTTCTAGCTTTAGTTAGTGTGTAATGTTGCTGTTTGATCATAAACAACATCTGCAAAGTTACAACGCTCAAAGTTCAAAGCAAAGGGAGATATTTGCTTTTAAAGAAATCGCTTTTTAAGGATTACAACAAACGGCTGGTAGGAACTACACGACATTCCTCCCGGGTTAGTGACATCACCAACCCTAAAATTTACATAAACCCCGCCCCCTGGAACACGATTTACAGATTATCATGACAGAATATGCTAATCAATGACTAGAAGATAACTACACATAAACTTCATTAATTCATCAACTAACCATTCAGAAATGTCCTGTTGCTTCTACATGTTGTCACTTCTTCTTGAGTCTCTCCATTATTGTCTGACTTGAACATAAAAGGCTAAAAGTTTTTACATTTTCAGTGCGTGTGTGTGTGTGTGTGAGGTAAAAGCAGAGCCATAGAGAGAAAGAGTTGCGACACTCCCATAGACCTCTGTTGTAAAAAATGGCGGCGCTTTTAACCGCCTACTTCCGGGATTTGAAGATCGGATTAGTTCCAAACACTGTCATTTGGGCGTTGAACCCCATTCACTCACATTGCTGCGCGTCGAGTTGTTCCAGAGGTAACTTGCTGAAATATCGACCTCTTCTGAATTGTCAACTGTCTATATTGTTTCAGAGGCCCTTTGCGATGCTTAAACTGGTCTTCATTTGTAATTATTTATATTTATAAGCATTGCCTGCTTGCTAGTTAGCTAGCGCGACTTCGCCAGCTGTGAAGGTAGCATCTAATTAGTTCGGTAATGAATCGCTGCCACCTTTATAGCAACTTTTATTTAATTAAATTTTTGGGATATACTAACTTTTCATTTGTTGTCTTGAGTGAAGCGGCGTGTGAGAACAATGCTGGACCTCTAGGATTGTTATGGCCATCACCAGTCCTGTCTGTTTCATGGATCACCTGCCCCTGGTTTTTGTTTTTCTTGTTCACACACACATTAACACAAGCACACATTTTTGTTGTCTGTCATTGCTTAATAAAAAATATTTTATTTGTATCAGTGAAATTCGTTTTTAATCTGTTATAGTTTCGATAATATGTGTATGGCTTAATCTTAAAATTATATTCTTAGTCTTAACATGATCATGTTTCACGTTGTGGTCTTGGGGGTGGCCACTTTCATCAGAAGAAGTGAGCTAGCTTCTAAGCGAATTCTGAACGGACCGCCACGGCAGACCTCTGCGTGATCACGAAGGTA
>JARPMJ010005042.1:47500-67609 GCA_033366665.1 Phoxinus dragarum
AAATTCAGAAAAATTATATAGACATATTAAAAGCTAATTACAAAAACACACCACAAAATTACTAAAACTTTAAAAGTAAATAAATAAAATATATCAATTAGGGCTGTCAAAAGATTAATCGTATCCAAAATCAAAGTTTGTGTTTACATAATATATGTGTGTGTACTGTGTATAATTATTTATATATATAAAAACACACAATCATGTATACATTTAAGAAAAAATGGTTATATTTACATATAAAATATTTATATATAATATAAATTATATAAATGTATATACAGTATATAAATGCAAATATTTCTTAAATATATACATGAATGTGTGTGTATTTATACATAATAATTATACACAGTACACACACGTATATTATGTAAACACAAACTTTTATTTTGGATGCGATTAATCGCGATTAATCTTTTGACAGCCCTAATATAAATAAAATCTCATTCAAATAATTAACTAAAGCATTTATTTGTGCTGGTAGCCAAAGGAAAATATAATACAGTAACCGTTGTAAATAAAATTAAATAAAAAATCTAAACTTTTGGCCATTTTCTGAACATGTGTCAGTAGGAACAGATTTACTGTGATTTCTTGTCATATCGAGCAGCTTTCACAAAGAACATCAGTGTGAGTCTCACCCTATAATGTACATGTCTGTGTTCCCGTCTCCAACATGCAGGCCCAGTAAAGCAGTGATGTCTTCGGGAGGCATGGCGGAGCCCACGTTCCAGGTGATCATATGCACCCTGATGGCAGAGAGACACATTAGAGTATCAGCAACTGCATTACGAGCCGAGTCATGTGACTCTGTGTACATGTGCACCTCTTCACTCACGTTTACATCATTCTGATCATTCACTAAGAATTATGCATATTTTTACCGCCATTCTTCACATACCCCAATGCACAGCACAGATGATGAACTCTATATATGTGAGCCTAGACCACAAAACAGTCACATGGATTTATACCTCATCTGAAAGCTGAATAAATAAGCTTTCCATTGATGTATGGTTTGTTAGATGACAATATTTGGCCAAGATGCAACTATTGAAAATCTGGAATTTGAGGATGCAAAAAAATCGAAACATTGAGAAAATCTCCTTTAAAGTTGTGCATTTATGTTCACGATTGTGCTGCATTCACTCACAGAAATACATGTTTTATATATTTACGGTAGGAAATGTACAAAATATCTTCATGGAACATGATCTTTACTTAATAATATCCTAATGATTTTTGGCATAAAAGAAAAATCAATAATTTTGACCCATACAATGTATAGTTGGCTATCGCCACAGATATACCCGTGCGACTCCAGACTGGGTTTGTGATCCAGGGTCACATATGGTGGGTGTGTTACTGGTCAAGCTCTTCCAGCGCACATGGATTTGTTCATTGGCTCTTTAGTATCTGGTTTCAGTCGTTTTTTCAGGGACGTGCCTAAAATGTCCCCATTTCAATGTTTTCAACCATCAATATACCGCATTATTGTCACGGTTATGTTTTTTTGTTTCTTTCTCTTGTCATGTGATTCCCTGTTTGTCATGTGATCCTGCCATGTGTCTTGTCATTTGTTAATCGTCTTGATTATTGTTCACAGGTGTTCCTTGTCTTGTAATTAGTCTGTGTATTTTAGGCCCCGTTTACACGTGCATGGTTGAAAAACGAGAGTTACGTATGTAACTACGGTTCTATGAGTTCTGGATGACCGCCAGAGGCAGTGCTTCACACTGGATACTATCTCTCGTTGCAAATGCATAGGTCGAGTCTAATACAAACAATGTCCCTCGTGACCAGGATGACTCGGGGTGCTCCCCTATTTAACCCCGTGACTTCCTGCAGACTGTCCCTACGGAATCTTCTCGCCTGACTCCGAGTGACAGAAAGCTCTGGCGGTCATCCAGAACTCATAGAACCGTAGTTACATACGTAACTCTCGTTCTATTTCGTTCTTCCTGACCGCCAGAGGCAGTGCTTCACACTGGATGACTTATAACAACAAGGTCACGAGGAGGTCCAACTCACCCCTCAAGAGGACGTTGAGGGTCCCGACAGGACAGCTGTTCCAATATTACCGGAAGCAGCCACATTGACCTTGTAGTATCTGGCAAAGGTATTTGTTGATGACCACGTAGCTGCTGCACAGATGTCACTTAGAAGGACCCCTTTTAATGCAGCCCAAGACGTTGATATGCCTCTTGTCGAATGGCATTTCAACCCCAAAGGCACTGGACATTTATTAGATGTGTAAGCGTGGGTGATAACCTCAACTACCCAGTGCGACAATCTCTGCTTTGAGAGGGGCTGACCTCTTTTTGGGCCCCCGTAACAGAGAAAAAGTTGGTCTGATTGTCGAAAAACTTCTGTGGCCCTCAGATAGCCCCGGAGAGCTCTTACTGGGCACAGCAGTGTGCTTCCACTTCCTTCCAGCGTGTTCGACATCGGAGGATCAAACACTGCCAGCTCAATAGCCTGGTTTCTAAAAAGGGCAGAAAGCCGCTTGGGGAGAAATGCTGGGTTGGGCCATAACGTCACAACTGAGCCATCTGCGTTCCAACGCATACAGGATGTGCTAACTGATAACGCGTGGAGTTCACTCACCCGTTTAGTCGAAGCAATGGCCAAGAGAAATGCTGCCTTCAATGAGATCCACTTCAAATCGCTCTGCTCTAGAGGTTCGAATGGGGGCAATGCAAGAGACTTTAAGACTAGGCCCAAGTCCCATAAAGCAACCCTAATGGCCTGAGGGGGGCGCAGTCGCTGAGCACCTCTAAGAAACTGAGTAACCAAGGCATGAGAACCCAATTGCTGACCATCTATTCGTACGTGATGTGCTGAAATTGCAGCCACATAAACTCTTAAAGTAGCAGGTGCTCTCTTCTTTTCTAATAGTGCCTGCAGAAAACGTAAAATCAGAGGAACAGGGCAGTGCTCTGGGACCACTGCTTGCCCCCTACACCAATCAGAGAAAAGTTTCCATCGATAGGCATAAGCACTCCTGGTGGAAGGTGCCCTAGAGTTCAATATGGTGTTCTGGACCTCTTGATCGCAGTCTCCGAAGAGTGGCTCCGGCCCCTCAGAGGCCACACACAGAGCTGCAGGCGGTCTGGATTCGGGTGCCAAATCTGACCCCCCAACTGCTGGAGGAGATCCTTTCTCCTGGGAAGGGTCCAAGGATCCCCGTCTAGGAGCCTGTACATCACTGGAAACCAAGGTCTCCCCGGCCAGTTTGGCGCCACTAGCAGCAGCCTGTGGTGCTCTTGAAGAACCCTGTGAACAGTCACCCCAATCATTGGTATCGGGGGAAAGGCATAGAGTAGCTGATCTGGCCAGGCGTGGGCTAGAGCATCCTGCCCCAGCGGACTGGATTCCTCTGCTAGTGAGAACCAGAGACGGCAGTGGGTCGTTGTCGCCGAGGCAAATAGGTCCACTTCCGCCCTGGCAAACCGCTGCCATATCCTCTCTACCACTTCTGGGTTGAGCCTCCACTCCGTCGATGGAATTCTGTGGCGCGACAAGAAATCTGGAACCACGTTTGATACCCCTGGGATATGCATTGCTCTGATGCTTGCAAAGCGAGGGAAGGCCCAAGTCAGCAGTTCCTGTGATACTTGAAGGGATTGGCTGGACCTTGTGCCCCCTTGATGGTTGATGTGATAAACCACTGATCTGTTGTCCGACCTGACAAGAATATGCCTGCCTTCCAAAAACGGAGCGAGGCCCTTCAAAGCTCGCAGAACTGCACGAAGTTCCAGGGTATTTATATTCTCGCCCTTTTCCAGAGGACCCCATTGTCCCGTGACTGCTCTGTGTTGCCAGACTGCTCCCCAGCCAGTAAGGGACGCATCGGTCTGGACTATCTCCCTCCGAGAGGGAATCATGCCCAGAACAACCCCCTTGGTCAGATACAATCTGCTCCTCCAAGGCTTCAGGGCTAGAAGGCATCGCTGTGTCACCTTGATCAACCTGTTCTTGTGCCAACTGGGGTTCAAGTGGAGACTGTTCACCCATCTTTGAAAGGGGCGTAGTGAAAGGAGGCCCAATGGTATGACTGCCGCTGCTGCCGCCAACATACCTGTGAGCCTGAGGAAGCACCTGAATGGAAGTCTGGCATGCCTCCGAAACCGTTGAAGGAGGAGTAGTATATTGTCCACTCGTTGTTCTGATGGAGCGGCTTTCATTGACCGTGAGTCCAGCGTGAGACCTAGGAACCGCACAGACTGACTTGGAATTAACCGGCTCTTGGTGAAATTCACAGAAAGGCCCAGTCGAGTAATATGTGCAAGCAGCTGTGTGATTTCCAACACTGCCTGCTCCTGAGAGTGGGAGCAAAGGAGCCAGTCGTCCAGGTATGGAAGTACCTGTATCCCAGTGGCTTGGATTGGAGCCAGTGCGGCCGCCATGCACCTGGTGAAGACTCGTGGCGATAGAGAAAGGCCGAATGGGAGGACACGGAATTGATAGACCTGGTCCTGGAATGCAAATCGGAGGAATGGCCTGTGTTGAGGAGCTATTGGAACATGGAAGTAAGCATCCTTTAGGTCCACCGTGGTAAACCAGTGCTGCTGCTTGACCGCCTGAAGAACATCGGTTATGCGCAGCATACGAAATGGTAAGATCTTCAGGAACTTGTTGAGGCCGCGAAGGTCCAGTATGGGCCTTACACCGCCATCTTTCTTCGGAATGATGAAATAAATGGAGAAGAACCCACTTAGCCGTTCTGACCAAACTACTGGTTCGATGGCACCTTTCTCTAGGAGTTGTGCTATCTCCTGTTTTAAGGCAAGTGAACTGTCGGGGTCTGAGACTACGGTCATCCTGACCCCTTTGAAAGCAGGCGGCCGCCGCCGGAATTGCAGCTTGTACCCGTGGGATAGTGTTGCTATAACCCATGGGTCGGAAGTTGTTGTTTCCCAGTAACTGAGCTGCTGATAAGAAAACTGTCCGACGGCCGGCCGCGGACCTTCAGGACCTACGTCCCTGGCCTCTAGCATCCCTGGTGGGCCGTTGGCCTGGTGCTCTACCCCTAGGGGCCTGAAATACTTGATGACCCCGAGCCCGGGGGCCACTGAGCAGAATTTCCTTCCCGTGGTGATCTCGGAGGCTGGCCCTTGTGAATATCAGCTGGGCGTGAAAACGTAGCGCGTGGTAGTTCATACCCCCTAGAAGGCTGTCGGTAATTTAAGTGAGCCTGTGGAACTCTTCTCAGGTCAGCAAACTGCTGCCTGGTCTGATTCACCTGGACACTACGCTCCAGTGTCTCCTGTGCAGCTGGCCCAAAGAGTTGCCCTGGAACTACTGGAAGATCCCTTAGTGTTCTCCTACATGGCTCAGACAGAGGTGATTGTGCAAGCCAGACTTGGCGGCGTGCTTGTGTGAGCGTTGACATAAGCCTTCCCAGCTCTCTTGTCATGAATGCTATTGCCTGAAGGGAGGCATCACTTAAGTTTTGGTTAAATGGATCACTCCCCGATGACTGAAGGGACTGAGACAGGGCCAACATGAGATGGGAAAGAGAATTGCCAATGCGACCCATTCGGGCTGCTGTGTTATATGCCTGGATAAGATGATCATCTGTGATCCTGCATTGAGGCCGGGGGCAACGAACATTAGTTCTCAATACCTCCTCTGGGGAAAGAACAAAAGAGGCAATAAACGGATCAACCTTAGGCATCTGACCCAAGCCATAAGTGTCTGCATCCTGCATCGCAGCCAATGCTCTGCTTGCACTAGTGGGGTGCGTAAGAGACCTCGGATTAGCCCAACATCTTTGCAACTCCTCTATATAATCCTTCGACGGAGGAATTGTAAGAGGAGAGGGTTGCGCTGAACCTCTGAAAAAAGCACTAGAAGAGGTTGCCACTGCAGGGGCTGTGTCAAGACCCAAGCGAGCCAATGCAGCCTGAAGAGCTTGCTTCACTAGCTCTTGCTCTGACTGTGGACCCTCTGCCGATCCATGACCAGCTTCCTGGGAGCCATCATGGGAGAATTGGGATTGATGATCAGATATAACCTCCACTTCCCCATCAACATCATCATAGAACTGGCTCTGAGAAGCCGCCATTGAAAGGACATCTTCCTCCCCCATGGGCGACTCCATAGCAGGGGCTTCGACTGAGGATACTAGTCTTTCGCCCGGTTGCAACTTCATAAGCAAAGACTTAATCTGAGCCAACTCAGCCGTCAACACATCCACCTTCTGCCTTAAAGGGTCTTTCTTGGGTCTTTTACCAGCGGAAGCACTGGTTGACTCAATATTTTTACGCTTACTTGTTGTTTTACGTGGTGGAGGTGGTGGTAGCGACTCTCCCAAAAGCCCTTCCACCATAGTTATCCTCGAAGTCCTTCTCTCCCCAGACATAACGCTACAGTTCATGCAGGCGTCTTCTGTGAGGCCCTGTTTAAGGTGTTCTAGGCCTAAACAGGAAGGGCAGCAGTCATGCCCATCATCCGCCTGGAGGATAGCCATGCACAATGTGCAATTATGAGGTAATTTTTCCATTCTGGATTCGGAAATATTTGGTAGGTCGAGCGGAATCACTCTAACTGCCACTGTCCTAAGCAACCTTTGCCCAAAAAAAAAAATAATTTTTTTTTTTTTTCACAACATTGCTAACTCAACCAATAACTCAGTACCTATTGTAGACCAGATACCAATCGCTAGAGCGCACACACTCTAAGCGTGGTCTTAACTAAGTTAGCTTACAACTGCAAGTTATTATGGCCCTTTCATCGAGCGAAAACACTCTGTCTAGCGACCAACACAATGACCGGAAAACGAGAACGAACCCAGCATTAAATGTAAACAACTCACCACTTTATTTCGTTATCTCTTTGAATCCGTTGCAGCCTCTGGAGGACGCGCAGTCGCGAGACACCAACAAAATGCTTTTTGTTGCGAAGCTGTGAAGAACGGATTCCAGTTTTTTTTTTTTTTTTTTTTTTTTTTACATAATCTACGACCTGCATACATGCACGCGAGAAGATTATAGGGACAGTCTGCAGGAAGTCACGGGGTTAAATAGGGGAGCACCCCGAGTCATCCTGGTCACGAGGGACATTGTTTGTATTAGACTCGACCTATGCATTTGCAACGAGAGATAGTATCCAGTGTGAAGCACTGCCTCTGGCGGTCAGGAAGAACGAAATAGAACGGAGACATTTCCCTTCGTTTACAAGCAAACGGAGAATTCGCCTCTGAAAACGATTCTTTCTAAAAATTCCGGCCAGATTGGAGATTTTGGAAAAATTTGTTTGCACGTTTGCATAAAAACTGAGTTTTAGGCAGCCGACGTCACAGTGTGTGACTATTTCCGGGATTCTGATTGGCTAACGTGGGCTTGAGCGTCTCGTTACACTGCCACCTACAGGTTGGGCATGCTCTTGACGGCATATACACGGGTTCATGTAAACGAACACTTTCCTGAAAACTGACAGGTGTGCACGATGTTATTTTTGAAAACGGAGAGAGGGTGAAATGTCCGTTTATGAAAATAGCCGTCCACGTGTAAACGTAGCCTCAGCCCTCATGTTTGCCTGTGTCTTTGTCTAGTATTCAATGTTTCATGTCCTTGTTCCTAGTTCTGAGTTTTCATCCCATGCCATTGTTTTATGTTTATGTTTTTTGAAGTAAAGTTGCATTTGGGTTCTCAACCAGCTTGCCTCCAGTGGTAATTCATAACACTTTATTCATGTTGTCAACATGAACACAGTTTGTTTGCCACCTCAATGTAATGACTTATTTATGAATTTGCGCATGACAAGTGTGCACTTCGGTCGGAGTGGAATAGGTGCAGTTAGAGTGTTTACATGCCTGTTTATTGTGATTTAAATCGGCATACACCATATGTTTAAAAAAAAAAAATCAATTGTAGTCTTTTAAAAAGGCACCTGAAATAATAAACTAATTGCAATGTAGTGGTGTCAGAAATTTCGGTGTGGGGTTGCACATATTGCTCATAATTTTACTCATTCCCGCAGATTTTGTGCTCTAACTCAAAGTACACGCACATAAAGCCGCCTCTCAGCACTACATTTAGTTCTTTTTTTCAGCTAATTGCGCTTAAACAGTCTAATACACACTAACAATCTATACATACAACATAATGTCACAATGTCAGTCTTGGCGAGTATGTTTTAAGTGAACGTGAACAGTTGAGAAAGAAAACGCATGTGTGACAGAGTAATGCTGCGTTCACACCAAACGCGAATAGAGCGTCAAATTCGCGTCTACCGCGTCTAGTTTGACGCTTGAACATTTTGAATGCATAAAAAGCAAGCGTTTGAAGCTAAATTGACGCGCGTCCGAGGCGAAATCCGCTTCTTGTGGGAGAGGCGAGTGCTAGGCGGTGTCTGTTTGCAAGAAAGGCCGCGAAATGAAAAAATACTACTGTTATTGTGTCACGACTCACGAGAATGTAGTTGTTTAAAGCTCAAATCTGTGGTTTGTTTATAATGATAGCGCCTATTTACAAAATTTGATCTGACGTTTCTGAGTTGTGAGATCCAGGCGATCACCGGGCGTTCAGCGCTCATGTAACCCGCCTGAACAGCCTCACCTCGGCTAGTGCTCCTGACGTCTGCCGCTGGTAAACCAGAAATGTTTAAATTCACAATCTATAGCTTCGGTTCTATTATATGAAACATATAAGTTAAAATACATTAATGACTTGTTATAACGTTGGTCAAACGACTTCTTTAATTATGAGTTTTTCTTCATCTCAATCAGAAATGTATGACTGCAAGTGTTCAGTGTCACATTCATGAACATATAGCTGAACAATGTCATTCCTTCTTTTACGCAGGCATTTAGTCATATTACAAAATAATTTATTGAGGCCAAATATTTAAAATTACATTATAGTCTGAAAAGCGTGCCTGCCCCCGTTTATTACGTCACTTCACCAGCAGCAAGCAGGCTCCTGATAGGTTAACGGAGGCACGAATTGATGCCAAAGTTAAATATTTTCAACGCGTTTCGCTCCAGACGCTCAATTCGCCTCATTCGCGCGTCAATTTGTGTCTACCGCTAAGCGCTAAACGTCTCATTCGCGGCGCAGGACCTCCAGATGCGCGTAAACGCGTCTTTACATTGACTTAACATTGAATTCACTCGCATAATGGATCCGCCCATGAAGTCTTAAAGTGACAGCAGCCTAATATACCTGCTACCAAATTATGAGATAATATAAAAAATATCTATATGGCAGTTTTTCCCCATGGTATTGATGTCAAAATTGTGGCCAGTGAAAATGCTGAGTGGCTTGTAACTTTGGAAAACCACTCGCCACAGTGGCTGGTGAGCTAAAAAGTTAATGTCAAACCCTGTATATATTATATACAAAATTCAACCCCGCAAAGTGTCTGGTAGGAGAGACTGCGATACACACCTCTGCTGAAATACACACACATTTGGCAGGTTGGCTGATGTTAATGTCATCCTGGTTACAACTATTATGATCTTAATCACATCAATTTGATCAAAGTATTGTGTTTACATGAGGGACAGTTTAATTGCGATATTGCCTAAATCTCATTATAATCGTATTATCAGTGTGCATGACACTCGAAAAAAAATTTATATGGTGCAAAAGTTCATTTATTTCAATAATTCAACTTAAAAGGTAAAACTAATATATTATATAGACTCATTACATGCAAAGTGAGATATTTCAAGCCTTTATTTGTTATAATTTTGATGATTATGCCTTACAGCTTATGAAAACCTCAAAATTTGAATATTGTGAAAAGCTTTTATAAGCTGTAAGCCATAATCATCAAAATAATAACAAATAAAGGCTTGAAATATCTAACTTTGCATATAAAGAGTCTATATAATATATTAGTTTCACCTTTTAAGTTGAATTACTGAAATAAATGAACTTATAAATACAGAAATAAATGACTGTATAAGAGTGTGTTTCCATATCTTTAGTTGGGACATTGAGCTTGAAGACATGTTTGTGCCATATTAATAAATAAACAAGTGAAAGAAATGAAAAGGGAGTAAGAACATGATCAGGATAATTACACATGCTTGTGATGTGGACAGCGTTGTTGATTATAACGGGAGCGACCTAGTTTTGTCGTGTCACATCACGTCACTCCATTGCAGTTCAAGATGTTTATAAATCATCTCATTTAAGATCCAAACAATGAATATATACATATTTAATATATATTTTTCTCAATAATTCCACCAGCATCCCTTCCAGCTTTATTTCCAAGAAAGAGAATCCTCTTATATTCTTATCTAAGTGTGTGTGTGTGTGTGTGTGTGTGTGTGTGTGTGTGTGTGTGTGTGTGTGTTTGTTTGCGTGCGTGCGAGTGTGTATGAGTGTGTGTGTGAGTATATATGTTAATAATGCAATCCTTCTCTAAGCTTTCACCTCACTAATGTGCACTGTTACTGAATGTGTGTGTGTGTGTGTGTGTGTGTGTGTGTTTGTTTGCGTGCGTGCGTGCGTGTGTGTGTGTGTGTGTTTTCTAAATGCGTGAGTAAGTATATATGTTAATAATGCAATCCTTCTCTAATGTGCACTGTTACTGAATGTGTGTGTGTGTGTGTGTGTGTGTGTGTGTGTGTGCGTGTGTGTGTGTGTGTGTGTGTGCGTGTGTGTGTGTGTGTGTGTGTGTGTGTGTGTGTGTGTGTGTGAGTTTGTGTGTGTGAGTATATATGTTAATAATACAATCCTTCTCTAATCTTTGACCTCACTAATGTGCACTGTTACTGAGTGTGTGTGTGTGTGTGTGTGTGTGTGTGTGTGTGTGTGTGTGTGTGTGTGTGTGTGTGTGTGTGTGTGTGTGTGTGTGTGTTTTCTAAATGTGTAAGTAAGTATATATGTTAATAATGCAATCCTTCTCTAATCTTTGACCTCACTAATGTGCACTGTTACTGAGTGTGTGTGTGTGTGTGTGTGTGTGTGTGTGTGTGTGTGTGTGTGTGTGTGTGTGTGTGTGTGTGTGTTTTCTAAATGTGTGTGTGAGTGAGTATATATGTTCTTAAAATGCAATCCTTCTCTGATCTGTGACCTCATAAGCTAAGAGAGAATGATGTGCACTGTTACTGAATGAGTTCATTATAACCACTGGCACTGCACTCGTGACATATTTCCATTTTCAAATAATCCGGCTCGCTAGTTTCCAGTCATGTATGTTTTCCATGTGCTGCAGTCGCCTTGTTCCCTAAACGTCTTTATCAGGAGACGGCAGAAGAGAACATTACTGTGTAGAGAATAATAACTCAACCCCAGCAGATCTGATAAAGCAGGAGTAAACACACGGTTATTTCAACAACACACATCAGCAGCGGAGGCTGACGGGGGATAGTGAGAGTGTCGTGCTTTAAACTAACAGCAATAAGATCAGAACAAACTCACCCCTTTATTTATTTGTATTAAATGTACATATTAAGCACTATTTAGCATCATTTTTTATTGAGTTATTTAGCTGTATGTAAATGACTTTCAGAACGATTTTTCCCAGCTGATGAACGATAACAATATTGACAGCCAATCAGAATCCGTTCTGTTTTAAAGAGCTCGAGTATTTAAAGGGGTCATGACATGTTTTTTTTATTTTTATTATTATGTTCCCTTAGGTGCAATTATAGTATTATAGTATATATTTTTTACAAAAAAACTTTTAAAATGTAGTGATTTATGACCTTTTCCCACCCAGTTTCTCATCCTCTGATTCAAACAGTCTGTTTTGGGGGTGTTTCTCCTTTAAGAGTTCAGTGTTAACGCCCACTGTTATGATTGGCTAACGTCAGTGCCTATGCATCAATTATTAACGCCCCCAGCCAGAAGATTTGCGGATTCAGCGTATTTAAAAAGTAGTTTAAAAAGTTTTAAATACATTACTTACAATTTGCGTCGTCGTTGTTGAGCCCAGAATAGTCGGCACGGACTTATCTTTGAGCGACAGTTTTCTGGCAAAGCCAGCATCATTTTGGGATTTGTTCTCAAAACAGTCATCTTTCAAATGGACTGGGACGTCCGCAAAAAAATAAAGTACATCCACTGGATCTTTCGCAGCGTATTCAAAGATGTTGTTTGTCCAAAGCCAGGAACAGCACATCTGTGGCATCGTAATTTCCCTGTACACAGACCCACTCGCTGTCCGTCGACTGAACACTTGTGAGGCGCGTGGGCGCGACAATGATACGAAATGAGCGTAGTTGTCTTGCGCTTAAAGCGTAGTTGTCTTGCGCTGGAGGCAGTCATATGCAAACACTGGTACGTCACTTCGTACCGTGACGTCACTTCTTACCATGGATCCAGAACGAGCTGTATTTAGAGCTTGATTAAATAAATGATTCGTTTATAATGGGGAGGACGTCTTAAGCTATGAAACTTGCAGGACGTTTTAATGGTACAAAGACCTCTTATATACTAAAAGATCAAGGCAAATTTGGTTTCTCATGTCATGACCCCTTTAAAGCGGCAGCTACATAACTGCATTATGAGCTCAGAATACACAGAACGGCACACACACACACACACACACACACACACACACACACACACACACACACACACACACACACACACACACAAGCAAATCATGTTTATAAGTCCCTTCTCTAATTCAGGTTAGTGGGGAAACGCACTGTTTGGGGTCAGAATTTTTTTATTTTTTTAGTAAATTAACACTTTTATTCTGCAAGGATACAGCGAATGTAAAGATTTTAGTAAAGATATTTAGTAAAGATTTTTGTATTACAAAAAAAAAAAAAAATCTATTTCAAATAAATGCTGTTCTTTTTTAACTTTCTGTTTATCAAAGAATCCTGAAAAAAAATATATCATGGTTTCTAATATATCACCGTTTCCAAGAAATTCAGAAATATTTTTTTTGAGCAGCAAAATCAGTATATTAAAATGATTTCTGATGGATCATGATATAATGGCTGAGAAAATTCAGCTTTGCATCACAGGAATAAATTGCATATTAAAGTTAATAAAAAAAAATAACAATGTCTTTTCTCTTAACCAAATGCTTTTTAATCTTCGCTATTGCTTCAATACAAAAGAACAAGCAACGCCGTTATTTGTTGCGTAGTGACGTGTGTGTTCAAGTAAACCAGATATGAGCAAATACGCTGTATTTAATATATCATGATGACGAGTATTTGCGCAGATTTGGTTTACACAAACTTCCCCAGCAAAGTGAGAAACATAATAAATTGTTTTCCAATTGCTGACACACTAAAATGACATGCACAGCACAATTATTTAAACTGACACACAGAGAGCAAATCTTCTTCTCAAGTCTCCAAAAGTCTAAACACATGTTCTGCTTTACACACAGTTTTGCAATTCAAAATGGCACTTTTTACTTGCACTGAACACGGTTATCTGCATAAGACACAACAATCTGACATAAAGTCACATGTTTGCCATTTAAAAACACTGCCATTGAAATTGACACTACATGAGCTGATTGGCCAATACATGTCACATGATGTGCCACCTGGCCAAACACCTCAATGGTTCATTGTTAACACTTCAATCAGGATGTAAGCACTATGAAAAGAACACTTTGTTATTTTTCTTGCCTCTTTTTTTTTCTCTGTATATTTTTTCTGCAATTTTCTTTTTCAGTTTACTGTTTTTTGTGAGAATATTTTTGTTCAGTCCAATGTAAATATATCTGCTGTGCATATGTTGCACTGACTTGTTTTTTGTTTCAACAGCATGTGTGTGTATCTGCAAATATTGCTGTGCATGTGAACAATCTGAAGAATTTTCTACAATTTGAACGATTTTAGTATCATGCCAAAGCATACTAAAGATGAGACTGCTTTTCATTATGCCCAACTTTATTTTGGAGTTGGTTAGACAAAAATCTGGTAATATAAATTAAGTGTGTGCATTTCGTGCAAAAGTTTTTTGATAATGCTATATGTAGTTTTGGTTGCAGAGCTTCATTTTGCAGGATATATGAGGTATTTTGCAGTTTGGGTGTGTGGTTTTGTGAATTGTGTTAAGTATTTTTGGTAAAACCAGCCTAGTTTGCAAAATTGTGTGTTAGCAATTGGAAAAAAAACTGTAAGTAACACCGTGTCCTAACCAGACGTGATGCCATAAGATCCAGCGACAAATAATTTATCTGTCCACACTAGACGTGACGTGACTGCGAGATGCGTACAAATCAATCAAAACCCACAGCCAATCAGAACAGTGTGTGGGCGGAGTTTTCGCTGCGAGTGCACAGCCAATCAGAACAGTGTGTGGGCGGAGTCTCGCGGCGAGTCCACAGCCAATCAGAACAGTGTGTGGGCGGAGTCTCGCGGCGAGTCCCACAGCCAATCAGAACAGTGTGTGGGCGGAGTTTCGCGGCGAGTGCACAGCCAATCAGAACAGTGTGTGGGCGGAGTCTCGCGGCGAGTCCACAGCCAATCAGAACAGTGTGTGGGCAGAGTCTCGCGGCGAGTCCACAGCCAATCAGAACAGTGTGTGGGCAGAGTCTCGCGGCGAGTCCACAGCCAATCAGAACACTGTGTGGGAGGAGTCTCGCGGCGAGTGTACGGCACCAGAGAGTAATCCTGACGGCAACTCGCAAGAAAATGGATAAGTAGCTACATAATCAAATTCACAAATATTACACCATTTAAACATTATTCAAATTCATAGGCTACTGAGTTACTAAAACAATCTTTGTCAAATAATACACTTGTTTCTTTACAGTTTGAACGTTCTTGTTTCCATTTGTTTAATGTCAAGATCTGAGGTGAATTTTCCACTGTTGCTTTTGCAGCTACAAAGCTGGAGCACTAAATGATATTCAAAGTCACATGACACGCTTTTAACATGAAATAAAGCACATAAACAGTGCCTGAGATTATAATTGCCACACTTTGTGTTTGTTGTTCCAGCGCGACATTGCAAAAAAATAGAAACGGTTTCTAAAATAGAATCGTCGCTGTCGCGGCTGGTTAGGACAAAAAACTCTGATTAACATGGAAAAGACACTTTGTATCGCGGCGTCACGTTGCGTGTAGTTAGGACACGGTGTAATGCGCCAAATTGGCTAGTGATTTGACAGCGTTACCCGCCACAGATGATTATTACCCGCATTTGGCGGGTTTTCTTTTTTTAAACCCTGGTAGAAATGGTACCTGAAGTCCTCCACGACCTGCGACTGAGTGTCCGCGGTGCCGGCGACAGAAAGGGCCCTCTGAGGGTGGAACACAGGATCTGTGGCTGGAGGTTTGTATGATGGGGTCTGAGGAAGAGAGGCGGCCCTCATGGAAATGTGGCTCCGGGCCATTGCAGCGTGTCCTGAAATCTTCTGTCCAGCCAAACTCGGAGGTCCATGACTGACATTAGCAACGTTGAGTTGAGTTTGAGCTTCTGGCGGGTTACCGGAGCTGTCGGCGCCGCTCGGTTCAGCGTGGCTGGTCGTCTGCTGAGCTTTAGGAGATTCTGGAGGTTTGGGCTCTGATACGTCGATCGATCCCTCCACTCGCGGGGTCCTCTGGGGCCGTCGGGGCCGGGCTGGAGCCGCTGCTGGTGTAGAAGTGGCAGGAGAAGACGTGGAGGACGTTTCTGACGGGCCTTTTGCTTGTGCAGATGATGCCAGATCATTCGTTTTACACTGGCTTTGAATTTGCTGCTCTGGTTCCATTGTTATCTAGCAAAGAGAAGCACAACGGTGAATCAATCAGCATGTGCATTTCAACAACTACCTTCACTTTTTAACAACATTTAGCCTTGTCCCGGACTAAAATGCATGTTTGAGCTATTTTAACTGAAAGAAACTTGCACTGATGTACCTTAAAATATGTCAGTGCTATTATTTTGTCACAAGATTCACACCAGTAATGTTTTTTTTTCTAAGGCACGTTCATAAAAGCAACTTTAATGCCCTAATTGAACTAAGGCCTAATCCTGGATTAATCTAAACCCTGTCTGTGAAACAAGGCTTAAAAGCATTCAAAACAAAAGTGGCATGTCAAAATAAAGGCTGCTCATATTGTGTGAGTGCATTTGTTTTCAGTTTGGGCATATTACACTATTCTCATCTCCATTTCCAAATGCAAAATGTTACTGGATACAGTACCTAGCATAGCGACTTGCATTGCCTAGCTGTATTTTAATGGGCTAAATCCCTGTAATCCTTCTGGTTAATGTTTTTCAGTTAAAAACAGAAACTCCCCAAAATCACATGAGCATGGTTGGGTTGTAATAACACTGGGTTGCATAATCTTACATCTCAAAAGATTTTTAAAAGCGTCTTTAATAGAAATGAAACCATTCAGAAGTTTTTGGGTTGGCAAGATTTTTTACATGTTTTTGTTAGGAGTCTCTTATTCTCACCAACGATTATTGTAACTGTGTCGATTCAAATATATTTTAAAATGTAATTTATTCCTGTGATCAAAGCTGAATTTTCAGCATCATTACATTAATGTCTTCAGTGTCAGATTATCCTTCAGAAAGCATTCTTTTGCAGCATTATACTGTAATTTTTGATAAATTTATGCATCCCTGCAGAATAAAAGTTTAATTTCTTTCAATTTTAGAATGTTTTTTGTTTTTCAGCATTACTTTCACAGAACAATATTCAGTATATTACACTGAAAAACAGTTACAGGTAATATTTAATTGGTTGACATGATAGCTTAAAGGATTAGTTCATTTTCAATTTACTACCCCCATGTCATCTAAGATGTCCATGTCTTTATTTCTTCAGTTGAAAATAAGTTTTTAATGAAAGTTTTTAATCAAAACATTCCAAAACATTTTTCTCCATATAATGGACTTCAATGGCAACCAACGGTTTGAAGGTTCAAATGTGAGTTTCAATGCAGCTACAAAGTCTCGACACAATCCCAGCCGAGAAATAAGGGTCTTATCTAGCGAAACGATCTGTAATTTTCTAAAAAAAACTTAAAATAATATACTTTTTAACCACAAATGCCCGTCTTGTACTGAGATGCGCCACGCATTACGTCATCACGCATGACGTAGTCGGAAGAACCGACCCAGTGTTTACAAGTTTCGAGTAGAAGGACCGTTCAAAGTTATTGTATGTTGAATGACACATATTTATATGTATGTGTGTCAGTTTATTGTTTAAAATGGTCCTTACGTGTGTGTATCCTGGATGTTCAATGAAATCACGCGTGACCTTTCCAACGTGATGACGTAATGCGTGGCGCATCTCAGAAATTGTACAAGGCAGGCATTTGTGGTTAAAAAGTATATTATAATTTTTTTGAAAATTACAGATCTTTTCGCTAGATAAGACTCTTATTTCTCGGCTGGGATCGTGTCGAGACTTTGAAGCTGCACTGAGACGGACATTTGAACCTTCAAACCGTTGGTTGTCATTGAAGTCCATTATATGGAGAAAAATCCTGTAATGTTTTCCTCAAAAACCTTAATTTCTTTTTCGACTGAAGAAAGAAAGACATGGACATCTTGGATGACATGGGGGTGAGTAAATTATCAGGATTTTTTTTATTTGAAAGTGAACTAATCCTTTAAGGGTAAAACATACTACAGAAGCTCTTCCAAGGTGATGGGTTTCATCTCTAGCTCGGAGGGATTCTATTCTAGTGTGAGCTCTCTGAAATGACAGCTGACGGACTGGACAAAAAACTAGACTAGACAACAGACACAGCTGTGAACGTTCCCTGCCCACAGGAAAACACTGCTTATAGTTGGGTCATTTATTTCAACAACTCTCCTTGCTTTGTTGCAAATAACCAAAAATGATGAATTGCTGTTTCCTACACTAGACTCTAGTTATTAATAAGGAATGTGACTGCTGTGTACTGGAAGTGAAAAACACCACTGTCTTTAAAGATGTCATATCGATTACAATTTCAGTATGGAGTACCACAAGGCTCAGTACTAGGACCGTTGTTTTTCACCTAGTACATGCTACCCTTGAGAGATATCATTAAGAAGCATGGCGTTAGTTTTCACTGTTATGAGGATGATACTCAGTTTTTTTTTCTCCGTGCCCTAACGAAACATCCCAATTAACAAAATTAAAGGAATTCTAATTATTCTGATAAAATAGCAGCATGATCAAAACTTGTACCGAATTTTTTTTAAATGTGATACACCAGGCTTTTGAGCGAACGTGTATTTGTTCATCTCTCAATCATCATTGTTATTGTATTGCATTATATGTTTTTGCCCTCCAACAGATGTTTGATGATAAAACCAACCAAGCATTTCGATATTACCATACTATGACAAATTATTGGGAGATAATAGTTGTATGTATTTTATGTAAGTAGGCAATACTGTTATAAAGATATTACTGATTTACATTACAAGCTATCAGAATTTCATCTTACTTTTTGGCCATAGAAATATCAGCAATGGCACCAAATTAAACATCAGTTTGGTCCCTCTGCATAAAACTGAGGTGTTTTTTCCTCCTCGATGAGCTCCATATTCTCTTTAAATCAAGACTATATGAGCCATAAAATATTATACAGAACCTAAAAAACGTTTGCAAACCTTTTTTAATATGTTTTTTAAAAGCCTAAATGAAATCTGTTCATCATATAAAGCGATCGAGTCTCTTCAGAAATTTTGATCATATGGATTAGTTTTACGGTCTCTTTATTACGTTTTTGAAGCGTCAAAGTGGTAGTTGCGTAGCTGTCAATGGAGGGACAGAAATCTCTCAGATTTCATCAAAAAGATCTTCATTTGTGTTCTGAAGATGAATGAAAGTGTTAACCCCAACGACATGATGAGGGTGAGTAATTAATTAAAGAATAAAAAATTGTGGGTGAACTAACCCTTAAAACTAGAATAAATGCAAAAATATTGATACAAATATCAAACAACCGGATTGTAAATATTTAGACACAGTCATGTGTCTTTGTACTTGCACAGTAGTCGTGGTCTTCACCTCGCTGTGCTCTGTGTTCGCCTGCCTGACCGGCTTGCCTTGTATTGACAAGATTGTTACAGTCAAGCACACGACTAGACGTATTTGCCTATCGGTGTGGAATAACGCAAAGCATGTGACCAGCAGAAAAGGAAAAGAGACAAAAATATAAACTCCACCTAGCAATGATGACCCCAAATGCAGTGAGTCATTGTGGATGTATTTGATTATGCATACACACACACACCCACATGAAATTCTTGCAGTGAATCATTGTGTATGCATTTGAATATGTGTGTGTATGTATACAGATAGATAGATAGATAGATAGATAGATAGATAGATAGATAGATAGATAGATAGATAGATAGATAGATAGATAGATAGATTGATGGGTTTGCTGAGTGTGGAGAACTGCATAATTAGAAAAGCTTTAAAAATGAGATGTTCATGGGGGTGGATGAGATTCAATACTTCATTCAAATTGAGTGAACCATCATAAAATCTAATTAAAATCATTCCAAATTAGTTAGCTAACTACATAAGGTGCACTGTTTTTATATCAGTGATTTTATAGTCTAATATATTATGTAAGCTTCCAAATATTACTTTTGAGCCATGGTTATACACATAAGGTCAGAAACTAAGAAAAATCCTGAAGGTCACCTTAATATGCATTATGACCTACTTGTGTGTTTTTCCTTAGAGGATGTACGAAGAAGCTTTTGAACCATTCAGTATCTGATCGCACTAAATACACAACAAAGCTGTTTGTGATCTTTCAGCCTCTGAATAATGCCACAGATGCACATGCATTTCTCTCTTTCACACACACACACACACACACTTTCTCTAACACTACTTTCACAAAATTTTGCTTGAATGCTGGACAAAACGCAGGAATAGTTTCACTAGTTTGGTGAAGAACCGACGCTTAAATAAATACACACTTCATAATTAGCAAGCTAATTTATAGCATCAGCTTCCCAGTGACATATAAAACCCCCACAACCTGCAAGTCAACGCTACCTCAAGAAATGCTAAAGCCTCGGCAAAAAATACGCTTGGTGTGTAGCGTGGGTGTGCGTGGGAGTGTGTATGTGCCTATCTCAGGGAATAAGAGCTGGGAGATATTCCAGGAAGTTTTTCTGCTCAGCCGGCACAGTTGCTCAATAAAAGCTCCTGTGTGCGTAAGCCGCTTGTACCGCAGAGCGTATTTTAATGAGCTCTATC